>CM033110.1:13418479-13490361 GCA_019321725.1 Paulownia fortunei
GAGGAAGAATTTCGAGATATTGTTGGTATTAGGTACCACATCATCATTTGGCTTTCAATATTTGTTACAGAATGATTATCTAATTCGTTTTTGTGTTTATGATGTAAGCTTGCATGCCTTACCAGGTGTTACTTATTACTCATTATACAATCACTGGAGATGATTTTCTCTTGTTTATGCATAGGTTTAAGTTAGTTATATGCTGTGTATGTATTACATGTGTATGCCACATTTTTCCTTTACAAAGAGGGTGGATAGTTGTGTTTAATAGCTTGCAAGCCATAACTCTTGGTACATTTATTGCCTAATTCCTTCATTTTCTTCTGTCATGTAATATCTTAAACTTCAACTCTGTACTTTTCATTTAGTAAGTTATTAGCTTTTGACAGAGCTACTACAAACTAGTAAATTGAGGTTGCCAGAGTTAGCCCCTTCAAAATGCATCTTTACTAGATCTTGGATCTATTTCCTAAACTAGCTTATTCTCATTTTTAGGCGTTTTTGTGTCTTTGCTAACAATGATGCAAAATCTAAGTGATGGAACATCTAAAGAACTGCATTGGTCCACCGTGATGGCAGTTCACAAAAGATAGAGAGCATAACACGTCTTTTCTCTACTTCATTTCTTGTCAGACTTAGGTACTTGTAGAATTCTGTCCATGTGTATTAAGGAGCAACTGCTGTGAATTTATCTTACTATGGCTTTCGTGTGCTGATACCTAATCAAACAACCTTAAGCTTATAGCTAACAGTGTTGGTAACAACCTATGTTTTGTTCACACGTCAGTTAAAAATCCTACTCCTGTCTGACAAAAATGTCTAATCCTTCGGAAATGGAAAGGACTAATACAATAGCACATGATAAAAGTCCCAAACATCTTTTCTCCCTCAAATTATTTTATTCTCTTTTATCTCTGAAACCCTGTACTATTGTTTGGTTTCAACATATAACAAAATAATACTCTCATAGTCCATATATGTTTATACAGTGAAAATAATCGCAATATGAGGTTTTAATATATTTGTCCTTCACAATGCATGTTTGGAGGGCTATTTGGTTACTCATCCAACATGTTCTTTCCTTGTATCATTTTTAATTCTTATAGCAGAATTCGTTTTTCTTAAAGTGCTTTATGATGAAAAAAATTTAATGTTAGTTTTACATACAACATCTTTGGAAATATGCTTATAATAGCTTACTATTGATAGTAACAGTGTTCCTTACCCATATCCAAACTCATGACATGTAGAAGTTCAAAACTAAAAATACCATCTCAATCACAGGTTGGAAATATAATATTATTTATCTGTAAGTTTTCTATGGTTGCCTTAGGCTTATACCGATTACTTGAATGTGTTCTATTTGTATGCTTCACTATCTTCAGGAATATAGCAAGAAGGCGACCATCTTCTGCTCTTAAAGCTGAAATGTTTCTCAAATTTGGTAGGCTCAATGTCTGGCAGTGGATTCCTGTCATACAAATGACTCTAGAAAACAATAGTACTTCTCTTTGTGGAGCATGTCCAGATCCATGCTTATTGCTTTTGTAGAATATTCATTACACAAAATCTTTGCACTATTTTGATTAGATTTGATTTGTCTGTCAAACTTCAGACTTATATTCCCTATATATCAATTAGGATGGAAATGCCAAGATCTGCACTTCTTTGGTTTTGGTGGTAGATTAGATAGTAAATTTTATTTTTGTGGGTTTCTGTATTATGGATCTGTTTAGTTTTTATCTTATTCAAATATAGAAAAGTACAACTATAAAGTTTCAGCAATGTCTCGTCTCTAAAGCTAACCATAGATACTAAATGAAAGAGTCTGACAGATCCTCCCCTCTTTTGCAGTATCCCACTTTGGATTTTTGCTATTACCTGCATTATTCTAGGCTTTCATGGTAAATTCCTATAACTAAAAGTATCTTTACCATGAATCTGTAGTTAAAGAGTTTAATGTGTTCCTATCTCATTAGTTATCATAATAAATGGCATGCTGATGGAAACATTAAAGCTACCTTGATGAAATGGCATGAGGATCAGTTTGCATGTCCATATGCACCTCTAGAAGGAATTGGTTCAATAAAATTTGCTGACGGATTAGCTTGGAAGCTTGTCATCACTTTGAAGTGATAAAAGAAAGTTTCCTTCATTTTTCTTGCTGTTACAGAAAAACTAGGCTTTGGTTTATAAAACAAGTACAGTTTCTTGAATATATGTTTAATAAGTAAATGCCTCATCATTGATTTTTTTACTCTTTTCTGTCTTTATTCTTTACATAAATTTGAAATTGTCTGCTAATTATTGTAGGTGAAGGTGATTATTATAGCAATCTTAGATGTATGTAGACGTTTATCTGACTATGTAGGCACGTGTAGCATGTGTTATGAGTCTCATGACCTGTCTTTGTAGCATGGATTATTTCTTATGACAGCCAAAATCACAGTGATTGATATGGCAGACAACATATAAAAATATATATTGCAAAGTAAAGCAATTTTTTTTTTAATGGATGTACAGAGTGCAATTTCCAGTAAAATCATATTGAACTTTATTTCTACAATATTTATGCACTTTGGTCTCCTATTAATGTTCAAAGGTGTAATGTTTTCTGGCCTCAGGAACAAATATATATTTCTGGATTTCTTTCCTCCCCACCATTGTAAGTTTTTAACTATTTTATGTCTTAAATGACCTTCAAAAGTTAACAGTCTTTTCATATCTTTCTATCTATTGCTTACATTTCTCTATCATTTATCTCAATGGTGCTTGAGTAGTTGATCCTCCTGGTTGGTACAAAACTGCATCGCATAGTTGTAAAGCTGGCTGTTGAAATCATGGATTCAAGTCAATGGACAGGATTTCAAAAGTTCAATCTGAGGGATGAGCTGTTCTGGTTTGGCAACCCCAGGCTGCTTCTTCGGTTGATACAATTTGTATCATTCCAGGTTACTGAACTTAGCTTTCTTCTGACTTGAAATTAGATTAGAAAGAAGAGAAGCAACCTAGGAACCATTTCATTACTTCTGTTGTTGTGATATTGCAGAATGCATTTGAGATGGCGACATATATATGGTCAATGGTAAGACATCGTTGATGGCACTGTCAATCTCTTTTCTGAATGCCTGATTGAGCAAGTAGATGACTTTGTATACAGAGGAATATAAAATACTTGGATGCATTTTGAGGAAAAGAATTATATGCAACTTTGAAGCTTGGTACAATCTATATTTGGTTATGACGGTGGTGGTAAATAAGTTCAAGAAAGTTTATTAATACACAATACATAACCTCTTAAAAGGGCAAATGCTGTTTCGATTCTGTGATTTGGAGCAAAATTTAAGTTAGGCCTATTATTGTTTGTATATTATTGTGACTAGCTTAGGATAGTGGACTTCATTGTCATACATGAAACAGACTGCATTAGTTTCACCCCAGTTTACTGCCTATTAAACATGGTCTGTCTTCTTTCTGTTTTAATGTCCTTTGATTGGTTTTTTCCAGTGGGAAATAAGGGGACCATCATGTTTCACCGGAGATCATACTTTCCTAGTAATTCGCTTGACATTTGGGTAACCATTTCTTGCTATTCCACTCAGTGCATGTGTTAAATATGAAAGATCTAACTTGTAGTTCTGCAGGGTCGTCTCCCAGTTCTGGTGTAGCTTTATCACTTTCCCTCTCTATGTTATTGTAGCTCAGGTAATATAAGAGATGGCCAACTTACAGTCTCCATATCTTTTCATGTTTACCTCAGCATCTTTTCCCATTTTATGAGCTCTCTTGTTGCAGATGGGTTCAAAGTTTAAGAAGACCATCATATCTGCAAATGTGAGGAAATCACTTCACGGATGGCGGAGGAAGGTGAGGACTAGACAAGATGGACCAGCTTTCACTCTGCTAACTGTGCCATCATCCTTGGACTCCATGGTGGATGGGGGAGAAAAGAACTTTGAGAATATCACTGGCAGCATGGAAGGATGCTCAACCAGATTTGAAGGTTCTCAACAAAATGAAATGTCTTCATTCGACGGGAAGCTCCAGGATCTGGAATGTTCTGCTCCACAGGACGAAAATCCTGATGAGAGCTATGATGATGAAATCAAAACTAGTGACGATGTAAAGGATTATCGTATACTTCTGTCAAAAGGACTGCAAAACTAAGTTTACTTTGCTCAAAACAATCTTGCTCCTTTGGAAGTTGGCATCATTCCTCTTTCAGATGATCAGATTTGTCCGTGTTGCTCGTGCATGGAGTAAATAGTGATTGTGCTAGTTTGTTATGCAGCCCAGCCCAGATGACGCATAGGCTGACTATCATCAAATGAGGTGCGCCCGTAGCCCCTTCCCTGCAGCACAGCCCTGTTCACATAATTGTGAACTTCACTTTAGTATGTTCCATGATGATTAAAATGAATTAGATAACAATAAGCTGATATGAAATGTATTCTGGCAGAAGTGAAGATTTCATGGACGGGAAGGTCATCTCTATAGTAGCCAAACAATAGATGGAAGGTCATTTTGTAAACACTAGCACAGCCTACAATGATATTTATGTTGCACCAAGACTTCCCATGTTAAGCATATTTAGCACAAGGAAAATGAGACCATGCTCTTAAGCAGTATTGTTAAACAAAGTGGTTGTTCTAATATGAGTTCTTTTCTGCGATAACGTGTTCCCTTTGATGTTTTTTCCTCCAAAGATCGTAATTTGACAATGATGGGCTGAGTAAGATATACTTATATTGTGGAATCATAAGCAATAAGTGTGGACCGTGGTGGGCGTCCTAAACAGTAGATGTTTATAGTTTTTTGTAGGGAAAAACGACCGCCTGTAGCTTGGCACTCATGGATAAGAAGACGAGTACATAAGTCTTATATTTTACAACTGTTTAGGAACATATGTTGCCTATTTAGGAGATTTTCAATGGCTTGTTATGAACTTATAATACAATAAAAGTCTAGGGTGAATTTTAGTTTGCCTCCCAGCTATATACTTGTAACACTTTGCTTCCCAAACTATGAAAATATACACTTTTCCCCCTCCAAGTCCAACTAACAAAAAAAAAAGAAAATATTATTTATTTTTTCATTTTACCCCTTTTACAAAATATTTGGGAAAATATTGAGACTTTAAAAGTGTTAATTGAATTTAATGATATATTGTCAAAGTTGAATTTTATATTTAGATTATTATTTAAAAATAATTTTTATTTAGTAAATAAATTTCATTTTTAATCATCATAAATAGTCGTAAGTAATTAATGGGTGGTGTGCATGAAACTATAAAGAAACAGTGTGGAAAGAATAATATTAAATTTTGAGAATAAGAATATATGACAGATCAGTAATTTCTTTAACTTTGTGGCCTTAAGTATGCATTAACCCCATAAATGATCTTACAACTTTATTGAAATATGTGTTTTTGGTAAACAATTGCATCGGTCTAGTAACTTCGACCTCATCTTTTATTAGGTTGTTATTCTTATTTTGCTAAGTTTTTTACATAGAGTTATTCTTTTGCTTAAAATGTCCTTCAAGCTTTCCTTGAAAGTATGAATTATTTAAAAATTATTTATCATAATTAAAAAAAAATTAATTTATTAAATAAAAATTATTACTTTAGTATACAATTTAACTATGTCATTTTACAGTTGGTGTAGATTAAATTAAATACTTTATACTATTGATTTCAAATAAAATAGTAAAGTTTTAATGTTTTAACTTCAATATTTTTTTAAATATTTTGAAACAATACTTTTTGTCATTTTGAATTAGGTGAACTCAAAAAGCCAAACTCGATATAGTGTGTCTAATAACCATAAAATACAAACATATAATGTAAGAAATCAAGTGAAAGTAAATGGTAAAAAGTCTATTTATTAAGCAATAGTACAAAATATTCATCAACAAACAGTAAATACAAATCAATCCATAACGTTAGGTGATAGTTATGTTTCCTATATAACATCGACTTGTGTCGTTCCATGAAGGATGTCTTGATTTCTTAATTTGTTTGTCCAATGTGTTTGTCTTGATTCAAAAAAATAATAATAATAATTAATTTGATTGTCCTTCTTTAAATATATTCCTCCCAATTTCTTATTTTTCTAAGAATTAAGAAAGAAAAGTCAACTTTGCGTTTGCTTTCTTCCCTAATTATCCTTCATTTATCAAAAATCATAAAAATAAATTAAGTATTTCAAGCTCTATTATAGATGTCTCTAGAAAAAGAAAAAAAAACTTTACAGCTGCATAATTAAATTTCTAAATTAAGGAAATGTTTGGTTTGAGAGAGAGAGAATATTGCCTTGTATTTTTTTATTTTTATTTTTTTTATGTTTTGGCTTTTCTATATATATAGAACTTTTCTTTATTAGAGATTATTGTATTATGGAAATAATAAATTCGTAGGTTGCATTTGTGCAACATATCAGCAGAAAATTTTTGCAGCTTAATTAAACTTTTCAAATTTGTACTATCATTGACTTTTACAATGAAAGGCAATTTTGGCAGAGAAATATTTATTTTATTTTTAAAATATTAAAGAAAATATCAACTTAAACATTTCGCAATGGGACTTGTATTTGATTGGCTTCTAGGTAACATAACCTTTCCGCCGGAAGCTTTGGAGCTTGAAAGCTGGTTTGAGAATTTGTCATGAATTTTCTTTTGAATTGATCTCTAACTATTGAGATAATTTCTGTCTATTCATGACTTATTTCAATATGCACCATTTTGTCATTCGAAAAATGTGTATACATAATTTAAATCTTCAAAATTTTGCTAAAGAAAACTATTTCACTTGATTTAACTTCAGCGGCTTTTTATTCTATTTTCATAGTTTTATAAAATATAATTATAACTAATTGAGGAGAAACCACTTACCAGTTAAAACTTTATATGATATCAAATCATATTGTATAATCTAAATTGATGTTCAGTCCATGGTTCCATCCATTTACTATACGGACCATGAAGTGTACAAGTTATTATGCTCCATTTTGCCAGATATATTTATTTCCACATCTGATTCTTAAATATTCGATTGTGATTTAATTACATTCTCACGTCAATATTAATATTGATGGGTGTGTTACATGAGATTGGAATATTAACAGTTCATATGAAATTGATCACTCCAGCAATTGTTAGATAGTGGGTTATCTGTTTACAACACGAACAAATCATTAGAGGGTCTTCGGGAGTGTCCCGAAAAAACTCCTCCAATGTTTAAGTCAACACTCCTTCTAGAGATAAAACAGTAACTAAATAGGTTAGAATGAGCAAACAAATTATGTACCTTGTAAATGAAAAAGGAGAGAGGTATTTATACATGTTTAAGTGAGACATGGTCCTTTGATATGATTTGAGGCCTCGTAAGCCTATGGGCCTTGTTAGTCTAGTATTTGATGTCACAGGACCATGCGAGCCTCTTATGCAACTTGGATCGCTAGGGTCTGAATACTTCATTAGGTCCAAATCGGATGGCGCTTGGGCCTAGTTGGAAATATACCCACATAGAGCCCCCCCAACTTCCTAGGAGACTGTGAAGAGAGCTGGCTGGGAGTTATCACCGAACAATTACAACTTTATTTGCATTTCTGGAGGAAGTAGCATATAAATAAGGGATTGAGGCCTTGAGAGTTTCAGAAACTTTATATTTGAAGACATGAGTTGTCAAGGTAACTTCTTCTTCTTTTAGAATTTTATACCCTGAACTTTCTTTCTTCTCTGGGTGAGTCATGTTTGGAAAAGTAGGTCTAACCCACAGGGAGAATAATAGGATATCAAATATGGAGTCAGCATGTCGAGCGCATAAAGAGAGAGGAGTCGCCGGCATGGACTGGGCAGTGGCGTATCCAATTGTGGCGTTCCAGGTGATAGCGTGCCCGGTACAACCGGTGGTGAGGCTATGACTCATCTATTGGCTCCAGCTGAGGCTCTTCTGCCTCGGCCGATTGAGATATAGGTGGCCAAGGTGAGCTTGTCTCTGCCATTGTGGAGAGCTTCGGCCGCCAGTGGAGGCATGTCGACCTTAGCTATTTGGGACGCCTTGGTTGCTGGTCAAGGTGCTCCTGTCTTGCACGGGCGAGGAGTAGTCTTGGCAAGCATGCAGGTATTGTCCATTATATTTTTTTGAATGTGAGGATAGTGAGTCTTTGAAGAGCGCTTCAAGTTCCTTTGGGACTTAAGATGGTACTGAGTCAGATACACCTATTCGTAGTTTAGCTTCTGAGTTTAGAAGTGTTGCTCTCGCTTGGGGTTCATCTTATATTAGGTATAAAGTGATGAATATTGAGGTGTTAAGGAGCAGGGTAACTAATAATGAGCTGAGATCATGCTAGGAAAGTGTAGACTCACCTTTGTTTAAGTTTTTTTTCCCCATCCCATAGCAAAAGATTAGATGTCCCCTTGATGGGTGTTTTACGATCTTCTTATCATATTTCTCAAATGGATTTTCCATTCTTCCATTCTTCCATATCCTCTTTTGCTAGAAGTCATTATGCCTTATGGCCTTTGCATTAGCCAACTTACTCCCAACTCCTTTGCATAGTTTTGGGGGTTTAAGCATTGCTTGGGAGAATTAGGTCTTTTCATCGATATGTGTAGTTTTCAGTCCCTTTTATGTCAACAGAGTGATAGAAGAGTCATTATTTCACTTATTTCCACAAGTGGGGTGTAGATTTTTTGTGGGTGGTTTTTCTTCCCATGGTACTTGGAAAGAATTTTTTTTTTTACATGAGAGATGAAAGTTGGGGTCTCCTCAGAGTGGAATAAGTCTCCCAACATGTATCATTCTTGTCAAGCACATAAGGAGTTCAAGAAGCTTCTGTTAGTCTGTTTGACCAGCCATTTGATATTGGATGTTTGATTTCAGATTGTAGCTTGATACTTGTACTTTTTGTATGCTCATTATGGTTATCATCTTAATTTCTCAATTTTATTTTTTCTACTTTTAGGACAGAAGGCAGATATTGTAGCAGTGTTGGCACCCAAGAATACAAGCGCATCTGGTCACCAGAATGCTTGATCTCCTTACAATAGGGCTGATGGAGATAGAGATAGGCATCTGTCATCTACGCATATCGGGGATGAGCTCATTTTGAGGTGGTGAGAGAAGAGACGATGGTAGATAGATGCTCGTGGCTGGTTAGTGCTCCCTCTTTGGTAGTAAGAAAGGGAAATAGACTTTAGGAGAGTGGGGATAGGTATCCTCCATAGCGCAGTTTTGGAGAATGTGTATTTACTTTTGGCATCAATGAGTTGAAAGGTGCTCAGTGGTATTGTGATGCTAAAGATGCTACTTGGGGCTTATTCAAGAATAGGAGTGTAGTTAGTGGGTAGATGTCACTCACTTCAGTCAAATGCCTACAACCTTTTAGAGTCCTCGGTAGTTGGAGATCTAAATCAGGTAAGCTTCCTAACTCTCACATAGTCAAATTGCATTACTCTTCTTGTTCATATGAGTTTGTTGCATGAGTGGTAGGCCATTACTTTGATGGCAGCACTAAGTTGCCAAGCTACGAGCTCTAGCTAGAGGGCGGAGTGTCTTGCATCCGTGAGAACAAGAGCGGGAGTTAGTGTTATAGTAATGTAAGGCACGCCGATTAGATTGGGCATCTTTTATACTTTTGTATTTGTAAAAATAATATTTTTCAAATCATATTAATAAAATAGATAAATTTCTTTATCTTTAATTGTAAATAGTAATTAGACAAAGTCCATAAATCAAACTTAGTTACGGGACATGGTCGCGCATTTGACGATGATCATTGAATATGTCTTTAAGGCTTTGGTCTTAAAAAGTTTTGAGTCGAGGGCTTTTTGAAATGGGACATTGAATTGTTAAAGTAGTGCCCGATGCGCCAATTAGATTAGCCATTATTTACTCTTGTAATAGACTTTCTCAATTGTAATACATTTATTAAAGGCATTTTCTTTATCTTATGGCTCGCATTTATTTATTGCACATTAGATAAAGTTCCTAGATCAATTATAGTTATGGGTATGGTCGTGCATATGATGGAGATCACGGAACATGGCTCTATGGCTTTGATCTTAAACTATGTTTCGAGTTCAGGATTTTTGAGAAGGGACATCGAATAGCCTAATAATACTCATGCATACAATGCATGCTGTAAGATGAGGATATCCCATTCCATGGACATTAGCGTAGAGATGCAAGTACATGTATGTGGGTGATTGTTAGAGAAAAAGTACACTGAACTGGTCTGCTTGAAATTCTTAGTTGGAAATCCTAAATGTCGAATTAAGAATTTCTACGTTACAATAGTGTATGATTAGTCCTTTGACTTGAGGCACCATGGTAACCTTATACGTGTAATTCCTTACTTAGATGTATCCTCTGATTGCTTGACAATCATAAAAGGGGTTATGTTGGGTATTATATTTATGCGTATGAAGGTTAATGAGTGGCCAACAAAGGATCCGTCACTTGTCAGGTAGAACAAGTGAATCTTCTATATTTTCATAATTCGTGACTCGAAAGACCTTGGCCAAGTAGAGTGAATATCACAAAAGGGTTTCTGATGATTCATTAAGAGTCACTGCAACTATCATAGATATTGAGTTGATTAGGGTTTCGACTATTATCCATGCCCTAGACTCAATCAGAAGATTAGTTGATCGAAGGACCTTACGTGCATGGTACTCATAACTGAAATAGGATCACTTGCTATTTCACCTAAGACTAGTTTACCATGATTACTCGCTAGGTGTTTTCGTGGATAGTAAGGTTTTAGGAATTAAGGAGTTAATTCCAAGCAAATTAATTAATTAAATTAATTAATCAGAATAATTATTATTCAAAAATTGTAAATATTGCAAGTCCACTACTAGCTTAGAAGTGAACCTAAAGAGTCACACATAATTTGGAATGGAACATCTCTAGTCTATAAATCATCCAAGGGTTGGATATAATTAATTAATTAATTAATTAATTAAAGAATTAAATTAATTCAAAGAGTTGAACTATTTAATTGGACCTAATGAGATTATGAATACAATTGGAGTGAATAAATTAATTGATTGAATCAATTAATTTAGACTTGGACTAATTTAATTAATTAGATTAATTAAATGGACTTGAAGAAGTTCAAGCCCAAGTTTAATTAAACTTGTTGGAAGCCCACCTGAAAATAAGAGAAATTAAATAAGTGAATAAGATTTATTTATTTAAATAATATATGATATTATACATATGAATTTATGGGACAATTCATACTTGGAAGACAAGATGAAAGGAGCAAATTTTGCCCTAATTTGCAAGCAAAATTCGGCGATAATGAAAAAAAAAAAAAAAAGGAAAGATTTTATTTTGTGCATGTGTTTTTAGTTTGTTAAGGAAAGTGAAACTTTTCCATACAAACTAATTACCATGTGAGGATGAAATTAGGGTTGCCCTAATTTTTGTAGCCTCCTTATATATATGATATATTGAAGATAAAATTGATCTATCCAACACTCTTGTAATTTTCGGTCATAGCAAGAATTAGAAGAAAAATTATTTTCTTCATTTTGTCTTCCTTTTCTCTTCTCTTGAATTGCTCAAGTGCATTTTTAATTATTCTTCTTTTACAAGTTAAATTAAGAACAATTGAATAAACTTTAATCTTTAATTCACAAGTTGGATTGAAAGGTTATAAGTTCACTCCACACTAGACTAGAAAAGAAAATAGTAGAAACTATCAATTTTATTATTTTCGGTGTTCTTGTCCAAGGTGTGGACTTTCTTTGGAGGGAGGACGCGTGACTCCTTTGAGGCGTATTTGCAACCATCTGGCAATTGATTGCCCTATTCCTTGCATTATTAATGAATGAGTCAAGAAGGTATCAATATTCACACTATTTAATTATACTATTTAATTAAATACTATTTATATATTGCCGATCGTTAAATCGCTTTCAGTTACTCGAGGTAGTGCATTAATTGTTAATGCATATTTTTATTAAATTTTAAATTCCTTTGCGCTTATCTTGCGGTCATAGCAACCCAACAGTTGTATCAGAGCCACAGTTAGCAATATATTAATAGTTTATATGTGATTAATATATTAGTTTATGTGATAAACTAGTTTGCATGATTTGTGTTTTTGTAAATTGGGGCATGTTTAAATTTAATTATTGCACATAGAAATATTTAAAATGTTAAAGTATTATATATCTTCATTTTTGCTTAAATATTATTAAGGATTTGTCAAGGGCAAAAAGAATTCTTCCCCGTCAACTTGAGCATGTGCTGAGGCCCCTCCCACGTGCTAGCTCGTTGATGAGAATTTTTCAGCCCAGATAAAATCAAAATAATAGCCAATGCATGGGATGCAAGTTGGCAAAGCAAAATGGAAGACCAAATAATGAAAGTTGTCGGCCGAAGTCGTACGATGGCGGACGGGGCGATGGTAGCTTTTGGCTATCATCTCCAATTTTGTGCAAATTTTATTTTTAAAAATATGATTTTAATATTCTGGAATTAATTGTTAATTTTGGAATATTTGAAAAATGGTTTTTCACAAAATTAGATAAGATGCCTAATTTTTGAAAAATGCAAAAGTAAACAACTCAGTAAATTTATATGCTTTCAGTTCATGTGATGAATGTGATTGGCATGTATGTTGGGATGATCATAGAGCCTTGGACCATTGTGAATGGTTGTTTTTATTTTTTTGGGTTTTAATTCAAGGCCTCTGAGCCTCTTATTCAATTCGATGTAATTGTACCTTTATTTTCTACAAGAGAGTAAAATTTAGGGGTGAGGTTTTCTTTCTTTTGTAATTGGAGGACGAAAAAAGGAAGGACCATGGTGGCTCGAGATCCAAGGCCCATGTATGCATGGGATGCATAAATGTAATAGTGTAGGTTACCGTTTTATTACCCTTAGATTGACCTAAACTTAATTTTGGCTCAATTGGGTCACAGAGGTAAGGGTTATGATCATCCCGTTTTTTTAGTACGTATTAGATGCATGCTGGGTTTATTTAATTTTGCGCACATGTGATGACATGCATTAAATAAACCAACCAATTAAATTGATAAGGTCTTGGCAATAAACAAACCCTACTTAATTTTTCAAAAATTAAGTTAAGGAATTTTTATGAAAAATTCTATTTCAATCAAATATGGACAAGTTGAGTAGGACTCATCGATCCATGCCTACTATAAAAAATAAGTGACATGACGATGCTACCACATTCTGTCATCGGCCATGAGTCATGGGATGACTTAATGGAGGAAAGTTGTGATCACTCACTAAGCATAGAGATGCCCGTGGAATGGACTCGTCTCTACCTCGGCCATGAGTCATGGGAGGCTTAGATACTCCAATTATATGGATGTTTGATAGATCTTGATTGACACTTAATAACATATGGGCTCATAAAATTGAGGCATATGGGAAGAAGTGAGGCAAAATATATTGAGGGTTATATAGTGATATAATCGTTAAAGAGTTAACCACCTTTTGGTATTTCATGAACTCATAAAATTGGGGTGTAGAATGCACTAATTGGACCTCAAGCCCACTAGAAAAAAGATTTCCTGAATGTCCATTAGGGGTGATGGAATTCGAATAAAATAGTGAAAAATATTTATGATTAGACCTTATTATAAATGAAATGTATTTACAACAGTTTACTCATTTTCTGCTATCGTCTATTGTAGATCATCCACTTTTGAAATGGCTAAAAATCCTATTGCATCCATACTTGACGCAAACAAACTCACTGGTCCAAATTTTGTTGATTGGCTAAGAAACCTCAAGATTATGTTGCAATCTGAAAAGAGAGCATACACACTTGAGACTCCTCCTCTAGCAGGGCCGCCGTAGAATGCAATTGAGGAGAAGCTTGCAGAGTATCGGCAGCAAGTCGATGACGATCTACAAGCCCAGTGCTATATGATGGCATCGATGTCAAATGAGTTGCAGAGGCAACACAAGGTTCATGTGCATTTGTATGATATCTATGTTCACTTACAAGATTGTATGGTGAACATACTAGGCAGGCGAAATACCAGATCTCGAAAGAGCTTTTTGGGCTCGTATGACGGAGGGCTCTTCAGTTCATGATCATGGGCTAAAAATGATAGGCCTGATAAAGGCTTGAGACCCTTAGAATCATTATGGACAAAAAACTCTATGTGGATCTCATCCTGCAGTCTCTGCCACTTTCGTTTAACTCTTTGTTGTGAACTTCAACATGCATAAGATGGAAACTAGCATTACTGAGTTGGTCAACATGTTGAAGATAGGTGAATCCACCATGAACAAGGAAAAGCCGTCTTGATGATTGGATCATCGTCCAATTCGAAGGCTGCAAAGCCCAAGAAGAAGGGAGGAAAGGGGAATGGGTCCTCTAAATCCAAAAGATTCAAGGCCAAGGGTGGAGTCTCAAAGGTCTCTAATAAGTCCAAAGATAAATGCCACCATTGCGGCAAAGATGGGCATTGGAAGAGGAAGTGCAAGGAGTTTCTTGCAAGCCTGAAGGGTTCAAGTATTTATTTGTTGAAGTTAACTTATCAGTTAACGATGCTTCTTAGGTATTGGATACTTTTTGTGGCTTACATCTATGCAATAATTTGCAGGTGATGTCGGGAAATAGGAAGCTAAGTAGAGGAGACACAGTCCTGCGCATGGGGAATGGAGCAAGAGTTGCTGCATTAGCCATAAGAACTATGTACTTAGCTTTAGATAATGGTTTTAAGTTTGTTTTAAATAATTATTTTTATGACCAGAATTGATTAAGAATATTATCTCGATTCTAGTTTTGGATAGAGAAGGTTTTAGTTTTTCAATAAAATTTATAGTTGTTTCATTTTTAGAAATTCTTCTTTGATCTTTTCTGGTGCATTAACAAATAGTTTATACACACTTACTCCCTAAAAACCAGTTATGCATATAAACAAAGTAAAATAAAATTAGATAACCAAAATTCCCTTACACTTTGGCACGCTAGACTAGGTCATATTTCTAAAAGAGGATTAACAAGTTGGCACAATTGTTTGACCTTAGGGAGAGCAAGGACTGCCAATATATGAATCATGTCTTAGAGAAAAAATGACTAAGTCTCCATTTGTTGGACAAGTGGAACGTGCAAAGAATGTGTTGGATTTGATCCACACATATGTTTGTGGCCACTAAGTGTTAGTGCCCGAGGGAATTTTCACTACTCCATAACCTTTACCGATGACTTCTCTAGGTATGGTTATGTGTACCTTTTGAGGTAAAGTCTGAAGCCTTTGAGATGTTCAAGGAGTTCAGACATGAAGTAGAGAAACAAACTGGGCTAAGTATCAAGGCTCTTCGATCAGATCGAGGAGGTGAGTACTTGAGGCCAAGTTTTTGAGTTATCTAAAAGAGAATGGGATTCTCTCACAGTGGACTCCACCTGCTACTCCCCAGCTCAATGGAGTTGCTGAGCGCAGGAATCGAACTCTGTTAGACATGGTTCAATCTATGATGAGCTTCACTACATTACTTTTTTCATTCTGGGGTTATGCCCTAGAAACGACAGAATATCTTTGAACAAAGTGCCATCAAAAGCCATGCCCAAAACACCATATGAGATGTGGTGTGGCAAGTCACCCTTCTACAAATACCTTAGGGTATGGGTGTGGTTGCTTACGTGAAGCAGCAAGTGGGAGATAAGTTGGATATGAGATCCAATTTATACAAGTTCATGGGGTATTCAAAGAAGTCTATTGGATACTATTTCTACAACACCTCAGAACAAAAGGTGTTTGTTTCGAGGAACGCCACCTTCATAGAGGAGGAGTTTCTATTAGATAGAAATGGGCAAGTCGTGGAGCTTGAAGAAGTTCAAGAACCACATAACACCACTGATACCACCATGAAAGTCCTGTCGGCTGAGGCTGGACCTTTTGATACACAACCTCCTAGGAGATCTGAGAGGATCTCAAAGCTACCTAAGAGGTATAGCTTTTTGTTGGAGAACAGCGAAGAGAGTCTTCCTTTGGGTAGTGATCTGAGGACCTATGGAGAAGCAATGTCGGACATCAATTCAGGAAAATGGCATGAAGCCATGCAGTTTGAGATAGACTCCATGTACTCCACAAGGTATGGACCTTAGTGGACCCCCCATAAGGAATTGTTCCCATTGGCTACAAATGAGTCTACAAGCGGAAGCTTGAAGTAAATAGAGAGATAGTGACCTATAAAGCTCGATTGGTCGTAAAAGGTTATACTCAGAAGCAAGGAATTGACTATGAGGAAACTTTTTCGCTAGTTGCAATAATTAAATACATTCGGATTCTGCTTGTTATATCTGCATATTATGACTATGAAATATGGCAGATGGATGTGAAGACCGCCTTCCTAAATAGAAACATTAAGGAAGAGATATACATAAGGCAGCCTGAGGGCTTCATATCCAGTGGGAGTGAGCAAAATGTTACAAACTCCAGAAATTCATTTATGGACTTAAACAAGCTTCCCGAAGCTGGAACATCTGATTTGATGAGATAATCAAAATATTTGATTTTCATAAGAACCCGGATGAACCTTGTGTGTACAAGAAGGTTAGTGGAAGTGCAGTGACATTTATTGTGTTATATGTTGACGACATCTTACTCATTAGAATGATGTAGAGATGCTGCAGTCAACTAAGACTTGGTTGTCTAACCAATTCTTCATAAAGGATTTGGGAGATGCATCTTCTATCTTTGGTATAAAGATCTATAGGGATAGATCTAGAATGATGATTGGATTGTCCTAATCCACGTACATAGATAAGATTCTAAAGAGGTTTAGCATAGAGGAATCCAAGAGGGGATTCCTGCCAATAAGTCATGGCGTTTCTCTCTCGAAGTATATGTCACCTAAGATTCCCGAGGAAAGAGAAAGGATGACTTGCATATCTTATGCATCGCCATTGGAAGCATAATGTATGGTATGCTATGTACGAGGCCTGATGTCACACATGCTCTGAGTCTCATGAGCAGATATCAGTCTAATCCAGACGAAGAGCATTGAAGCCGTGAAAATGATCTTAAGTACTTGAGAAGGACTAAGGATATCTTCTTAGTATACGACAATGGGAAAATGAAGCTAGAAGGTTATACCAATTCTAGTTTCCAGTCGGATATAGACGACTCAAAGTCGATGTCTGGATTCATATTCATCTTGAATGGTGGTGCGATTAGCTTGAAGAGTTCCAAGCAAGAGACGATTGCAAACTCCACTACTGAGGCTGAGTATATTGCTGCATCTGATACAACAAAGGAGGTTGTTTGGATAAGGAACTTTATCCAAGAGTTGGGTGTAGTTCCATCTATTGTTGATCCAGTATTGATATACTGTGATAACAATGGGGCTATTGTGCAAGCAAATGAGCTAAGATCTCATCAACGGTCCAAATATATAATGAGACGATACCACCTGATCAGAGAGATCATTGGTAGGGGCGATGTCATAGTGGATAAAGTCGCCTCGGCAGAAAATGTAGCAGACCCACTGACTAAGCGTTTAGCGTAGAAAGTATTTGACGGACAACTTGAAAAGATGGGCCTGAAATACATGGGCAATTAGCCTAGGACAAGTGAAAGATTGTTAGAGTAGTGCCCGATGCACCAATTAGTTGGCCATTATTTACTCTTGTAATAGACTTTCTCAGTTGTAATACATTTATTAAAGGTATTTTCTTTATCTTATGGCTCGCATTTATTTATTGCACATTAGATAAAGTCCTAGATCAATTATAGCTATGGGGGCATGGTTGCGCATATGATGGCGATTATAGAACATGCCTCTATGGCTTGAGAAGGGACATCGAATAGCCTAATAAATTCGCACATACGATGCATGCTCGTAAGATGAGGATATCTCATTCCATGGACATCAACGTAGAGACGCAAACTACATGTATGCGGGTGCTTGTTAGAGAACAAGACCTGCTTGAAATTCTTAGTTGGAAATCCCAAATGTCGAATTAAGAATTTCTACGTTACGATAGTGCACGACTAGTCCTTTGACTTGAGGCACCATGGTAACCTTATACATGTAATGCCTTACTTAGTGTATCTTCTGATTGCCTGACAATTATAAAGGGTTATGTTGGGTATTGTATTTATGCGTATGAAGGTTAATGAGTGGCCAACAAAAGATTCATCACTTGTCGGTATAACAAGTAAATCTTCTATATTTTCATAGTTCGTGACTCGGAAGACCTTGGAATATCATAAAAGGGTTTCTGATGATTCATTAAGAGTCACTGCAACTTGAAATGAAATCATAGATATTGAGTCGATTAAGGTTTCGACTATTATCCATACCCTAAACTCAATCAGAGATTAGTTAATGAAAGCACTTTACGTGCATGGTACTCGTAACTGGAATAGGATCACTTGCTGTTTCACCTAAGACTAGTTTGCCATGATTACTCGCTAAGTGTTTTCACGGATAGTGAGGTTTTAGGAATTAAAGAGTTGATTCCTAGCAGATTAATTAATTGAATTAATTAATCAGAATAATTGTTATTCATAAGTTGCAAATATTGCAAGCCCACTACTAGCTTCGAAGTGAACCTAAAATGTCACACACAATTTGGAATGGAACATCTCTAGTCTATAAATCATCCAAGGGGTTGGATATAATTAATTAATTAGATTAATTAATTAAAAATTAAATTAATTCAAAGAGTTGAACTAATTATTCAATTAAATAGTAGGACTATTTAATTGGACCTAATGAGATTAGGAATCCAATTGGAGTGAAGAAATTAATTGATTAGATCAATTAATTTAGACTTGGACTAATTTAATTAATTGGATTAATTAAATGGACTTGGAGAAGTTCAAGCCCAAGTTTAATTAAACTTGTTGGAAGCCCACGTGAAAATAAGAGAAATTAAATAAGTGAATAAGATTTACTTATTTAAGTAATATATGATATTATACATATGAATTTATGGGACAATTCATAGCTTGGAAGACAAGACGAAACGCAAATGTTGCCCTAATTTTGCAAGCAAAATTCGACCATAATGAAAAAAAAACAAAGAAAATATTTTTTTTTGTGCATGTGTTTTTAGTTTGTTAAGGAAAGTGAAACTTTTCCATACAAACTAATTACCATGTGAGGATGAAATTAGGGTTGCCGTAATTTTGTAGCCTCCTTATATATATGATATATTGAAGATAAAATTGATCTATCCAACACTCTTGTAATTTTCGGCCATAGCAAGAATTAGAAGAAAAATTATTTTCTTCATTTTCATCTTCTCTTGTATTGCTCAAGTGCATTTTTTAATTGTTCTTCTTTTACAAGTTAAATAAGAATAATTGAATAAACTTTATTCTCTTAATTCACAAGTTGGATTGAAAGGTTATAAGTTCACTCCACACTAGACTAGAAAAAAAAAATAGTAGAAACTAGCCACTGTTAGCTTAATTGTGAACTAAAGGATCACACGCAATTTGAGATGGAATATTTCTAACTTAAGAATTGATCAAGAGTTGAATCAATTAATTAATGGAGATTAATTAGTTGGTGCTTAAATTTAATTCAATGGTTGAATTTAATTATTCAATTAAATAATTAAATTATTTAATTGGACCTAATAAGATTAGGAGACCCAATTAGAGTGAACAATTATTTGATTGAATTAATTAATTGTGCAGACCATAAATTAATTATTGAACTAATTTACTTAATTAAATAATTAGTTATTTAATTATGCTTAATTGATTAGGTGGGCTAGATGGAATTAATTAATTGAATTTGAGTTTAAACAATTAATTGAATTAATTTTGGAATTTGGTATTAAATCCATGTCCAATTTTAAAAGGTCCATTAGGAGAGGCCATCAAAGTTGGTGTCCAAAATACCATATGAGATATGATGTGGGAAACCACCCTCTTACAAATACCTTAGGGTATAGGGGTGTGTTGTTTACGTGAAGTAGTAATTAGGAGATAAATTAGATATGAGATCTAATTTATGTAAGTTCGTGGGGTATCCAAACGAATTCATTGGATACTATTTCTACGACTACTCGAAACAAAGGGTGTTTGTCTCGAGGAATGCCACATTCTTAGAGGAGGAGTTTCTATTGGATAGAAATGGTGAAGTCGTGGAACTTGAAGAAATTCAAGAACCATAAAACCTCCCAACAGACATAGTAATGGGCCAACTAGCTAAGGTTGGGCCTTCGAACACACAACTTTCTAAGAGATCTGAAAGGATCTCAAGGCCACCGAGTGGTATGGCTTTTTGTTAGAGAACAATGAGGAGAATCTTCGCTTGGATAGTGATCTAAGGACTTATGGAGAGGCGATGTCTGACATTAACTTGGGAAGTTGGCAAGATGCTATGAAATCTGAGATGGACTCCATATACTCCAACAAGGTATGGATCATAGTGGATCCACCATAGGGAATAATTTCTATTGGTTGCAAATGAGTCTACAAGTGGAAGCTTGAAGTAAATAGAGAGGTAGTAACCTACAAATCACAACTCATCATAAAAGGTTATACTTAGAAGCAAAGAATTGATAATGATAAAACTTTTTGCTAGTGGCGATGCTTAAACCAATCTGGATACTACTGGTCATATCAGCATATTATGATTATGAGATATGGCAAATAGATGTGAAGACTGCTTTCCTTAATGGTAGCCACAAGGTTTCATATCCAAATGGAGTGAACAAAAGGTTTGCAAGCTTTGAAGATCTATTTATGGACTCAAACAGGCTTTATGAAGCTGGAACATTCGGTTTGATAAAGTAATTAAATCATTTAATTTCCATAAGAACCCAGATGAACCTTGTATCTATAAGAAAGTTAGTGGAAATGTAGTGATATTTATTATGTTGTATGTCGACGACATCCTACTCATTGGGAATGACGTAGGGATGATGCAGTCAACTAAGACTTGGTTGTCTAACCAATTCTCCATGAAGGATTTGGGAGAAGCATCCTTTATTCAGAGAATGAAGATCTATAGGACTATCCCAATCCACATATATAGACACAATACTAAAAAGTTTTAGCATGGAGGAATCTAAGCGATAATTCTTACTAATGAGTCATGGCATTTCTCTCTTAAAGGCTATGTCTCCAATGACTCATGAGTAGAGAGAAAGAATGACCCGCATACCTTATACATCTGCCATTGGAAGCATAATGTATGAAATGCTATGTCCGAGGCCTAATTTCGCATATGCTCTTTGTGACATAAGCAGATATCATTCTAATCCAAGTGAAGAATATTGGAAGACTGTAAAGATGATCCTCAAGTATTTGAGAAGAATTAAGGATATCTTTCTTGTATACGGCTTTAGAGAACTGAAATTAGAAGGTTACATCGATTCTAGTTTTCATTTTGATATAGATGACTCAAAATCCATATTCGGATATGTATTCACCATAAATGGTGGTGCAGTTAATTGAAAGTGTTCCAAGTAGGAGACGATCATAGATTCTACCACTGAGGCTTAATATATTCTTGCATGTGATGCAGCAAAGGAAGTTGTTTAGATGAAGAGCTTCGTCCAAGAGTTGGGTGTAGTTCCATCTGTTGTTGATCTTATATTGATACATTGTGATAACAACAGAGCTATTATGCAAGCAAAAGAACCAAGATCTCATCAAAGATCTAAGCATATTATGATGTGATACCACCTAATTAGAGAGATCAATATAGAGACGACGTCATAGTTGATAAAGTCACTTCTGCAGAAAATATAGTGGGCCCACTGACCAAACCCCTAGCACAGAAGGTATCCAACGGATATCTTGCGAAGATGGGTCTGAAGTACATGGGCAATTGACACTATGGCAAGTGGGAGATTGTTAGAGTAGTGTTCGATCCTTCAATTAGATTGAGCATCTTTTATACTCTTATATTTGTAAAAATAATCTTTCTCAAATCATATTAATAAAATAGGCAAATTTATTTATCTTTAATTATGTATAGTAATTAGGTAAAATCCCTAGACCAAACTTAGTTATGAGGCATAGTTATGCATTTGATGGTGATCATGGAATATGCATCTAAGGCTTAGTCTTAAATAAGTTTGAGTCGAGGGCTTTTTGAGATTATACATCGAATAGCCCAATAGACTCGCGTATACGAAGCTTGCTTGCATAAAGAGGATGTTTCACTCCACGGCGTAGTAAAGCTGGTGCATGTATGCTGGTGCTTGTCTGAGAACAAGTATACTGAACAGACCCCTAGAAATTTTTAATTGGAAATATTGATTATCAAAATAAGAATCTCCTTGTTATGATAGTACATGATTAATCCTTAGACTTGAGGCACTATAGTATTCTTGTGCATGTTGTGTTCCATTTTAATATATCTTTTGATTGTTTGACAATCACAAAAGAGGTACGTTGGATGTTGTATTGACATGTATGGAGATTAATGAGTTGTCAAGAAATGATTTGTCACTTGTCTGGCACAATAAGTGAATCTCCTATATTTTCATAGTTCATGACTCAAAAATCCTTGGCAAAGGTAGGATAAATGTTGGATGGGATTTTCTAACGATTCATTATAAGCCATTGCAACTTAAAATAAAATCATAGTTATTGAGTCAATTAGGATTTTTACTATTAATCCATGCCCTAAACTAATGGAGAGGTTAAATGACGGAAGGACCTTATGTATATGGTACCCGTAATTGAAATAGATTCACTCGCTAATTCACCTAAGACTAGGTAGTCATAACACACTTGTTAGGTGTTTCCCATGACTTGTGAGGTTCTTAAAATTAAAAAGTTAATTTCAAGAGAATTAATTAATTGGAATAATTGTTATTCATAAGTTGCAAATATTGCAAGCCACTATTAATTTAGTTGTAAATCTAATGGGTCACATATAAATTGAGATGAATATTTTTAACTTGAGAATTGATCCAATTAGTTGGATCTAATTAATTTATGGAGATTAATTAATTGGAGCTTAAATTAATTCAATGAGTTGAATTAATATTCACTAAATAATTAAATTATTTAAGTGCACCTAATAAGATTAAGAGGTCCAATTAGAGTGAAATAATTATTTGATTGGATTAAATAATTGTTTAAACTATAAATTAATTTAATTGTTAAATTAATTTACGCAATTAAGTAATTGGATTACTTAATTAGGCCTAATTTGATTAGGTGGGTTAGATGGAATTAATTAACTAAATTTAGGTTTAAACATTTAATTGGATTAATTATGTAATTTATTTTTAAATCCAATTCCAATTCAAATAAACCCATTAGGAGAGGTCCATGAGGGTTGTTTGAAAAAGATGGAAAACCCAAGAGTTTTATATTCTTCAAAATCTCTACGTATCTTTGCAAGATACAAGAGATAGAGTTGAATTTTTTTGGGAGATTTGGAATCGACCAAAAACTTTCCAACCAATAAAAAAAAGAAGGCCAAAAATAGAAAGAGTGGGACTCTTAGAATTTTTGACCTATTCTATGTATACAAAAGGGGGAAAAATTAGAAGTAATTTTTACTCCATATTTTCGGCAATTAAGAGAGCATTAAGAGAGAAAATTGTATCTTTCTTTCATCTTTTCTACAACCAAAAATTCCATCCTTTCTTCAAAGTATTAGTTATTTTTATCACAAGCTGATACTAAGAATTAATATTCACAAAAAACAC
The DNA here is from genome assembly GCA_019321725.1 of Paulownia fortunei. NCBI lineage: Eukaryota > Viridiplantae > Streptophyta > Magnoliopsida > Lamiales > Paulowniaceae > Paulownia > Paulownia fortunei. Next base: position 13,442,122 of record CM033110.1, read on the forward strand.
TCCAAAAGCTAGGTTAGTAAAGAAATCAGAATTGCTAGCAGAGTTCTAATTTTATGTTCGTGCTGAAAGTGTGGACTGCTTTAGAGAGGAGACACTTGGATCCCTGTAAATCGAATTTAGAAAGGGTCTTGTAATTGATTGTTTCTAACCTTATAACAATCAGAGTACTCAAAAGTATAAATCAAAAAATTTGTTTATTTTTACAACAATTGGAAATTGCAAGATAGTTAGAAATTGCATTATATTTGGGGTGTTGTTATAATTGTTATGTCATTTTTTTTTCTTTGCATACACCTCGGGATCAATTAAACCCAATAATGAGATCATGCGTCTAGAGGAGAAGGTGGATCAGATGACCAAGGAGCATAAATCTTTGTTGCAAGATTTAACCGTGAGATAGTGATTGGTGAATTGTTACTCAAGACTAAGTTTAGAGAGCATTTTGTAGCCAAGATGAGGATTGTTGTGTTATCCACATATGCCTATATAACTTGAAGGGCTTAGGTTGTGTTAGCGAGGAAATAGTCATGCTTGGACCCAAGAGTGCCAAATACTGAAGAGAGTGCTATGGTAGATACTAGAGCATCAAAAGCAGTCGATGATAGAGCTATTTGAGATAACTGGGGATAAAGTTGTAGGAGGAGCCCTTGGTGATGAAGCTTGTGAGATAGTTGGGGATGGAGTTGTTGGAGGAGCCCCCAGGACGTAGTTGTTTAGATAAGATGCTAATGAGATATTTATTCCACACTTGGACATTTTTCTACCCTTTTTTTCTTAGGTTTATCATTTCATGTTTGCTGAACACATATTTTGTTGGCTTTCTTTATTTTTGCATATGTGTTTGAGGTGTTTATGTCTGCCAAGGGTTGGCACACTATTATTGCCTTATTATTTCTGTTATGATGATCATGCTTATTGAATATAACTTTTGCCTTTTTTATGTTATGTTACTTCCTCATGGTAGCGTGATATAGCCTTTTCATGAGTGTATAATTTGATCATCATCTTCACCATAGATTGCTCGAAGCAGCCATTTACAGGTTCTGGGAATTTGCCAAAGATGGCACAGAGCCTCCACTTACAAGATTTAATAGTTTGCCAGGGATGACACTAAACCACCACTTACAGGACTTGGAGATTTGCTAAGGATGGCACAAACCCACCTCTTATAGGATTTATATAGATGTTATGGATTGTATAGAGCAACCTCTTATAGGACTTATATGTTAAGGATTGCATAGAGCAACTCCTTATAGGACTTATGTAAGTGTCATGGTTTGCTCAGAGCAACCTCTTATAGGACTTAAGTTTTGTCTGGGATGGTATGGAGCTACTCTTTTTGGGACTATTATTTTTTCTTGGGTCAGCATGAAGTCAACCTTATCGGGACTTTTGATTATGCTCAGGCCAACTTAGAGCCAATATTATCGAGACTTTTGTGTCTGCCCTGGCCAGCACGAAGCTAAACTTATTAGGATTTTTATTTATGCCCAGACTAGCACAGATCCAACCTTGACGGGACTTTTATTTATGCTCGGGCTAGCATGGATCAAATCTTATTGTGACTTTTATTTATGCCCAGGCAAACATGGAGCTACCATTATCGGGACTTAAAAATTCATCATGGATTGCACGGAGCAACCTCTCATAAATAATTTTATTTGAGGGCTCGTGTTATGGACTGCGATCCACAATCTCTTAAAGGCTACTATAAGTGGTGTTCCTTGAAAAAGCATATTGTAAGTGGGGTGTGATTCTTCGAGATGTTCCAGTTGAGGCACAATGTTAGAGAGATTGTTAGTCGAGGTATGCCACTTGAGAAAGGCTGATCGAGATGGTCAGCCGAGGTAGATCGGCCATTGGTAGAGGCATGAGGATGAATTTGGTTCATGATCTTGCATTTTATTTTCTTGCCCCTTTGACACTCTAGGTTGGAGTGCACCTGCTCCAAAGAAGTTGGGAGTCTTACCTGGATTTAATGAGGTTGTGTAATATCTTCATTTCTAGCATATCCTTTAGGATGTTGGTGTGGCATTCCCTTGTCATGCTTTAGTCTTCTTTTTAAGCTAGGAGCATACAACCTCTTCAATGTAGATATATTCCTCTACTAGTCTCGACAACTTATCCAGAGATTCTGAAGGTTTTCCTACAATAGATTCGTTGAGTCTTTCTTTACATGATGTTTTGCTATAAGATACCAACAAGGAGCTCGTGGTTGATGTGTGACACTTTATTCATAGCTTCGACAAACTGTTGGATGTATTCCCTTAAGCCTTCATTGTCTTTCTGCTTTATCATGAACAAGTATGCGACTATCTTGGGGTACTTCTTGTTGATGGGAAATTGATGTAAAAAGTGCATCATCTGTTGTTCCAATTCAGTGATGGCTCCAGCGGGTAGCTACGGATCCAAGTTAGCATGCACTTAACAAACGTCATGCAGAATATTTTTATCTAAGTACTCTTATGGTTTTCAGTGTTATTGCACTCTGATAGGCTGGATATCATTATTCCCAATGGTTGGGGTTCAGCCAGTGTAGCTACAAAAATAGATTTTACCTTAGGAACATCCACCACTAGTAGCAAATCTTCACCCGTTTGCTCTTTAGTCCGTGGTGGGATGCAATGAGATACTGCAAGAGCCTTGTCCTTCTCGAGGGTGGTTATTTTATTCCTTATCCAGAGAGAGTTTCTCCACTAGTTAATTTTTCTATTACCATCTCCATTAGAATTCGTTTTCTCTAGAGATTGATTTAATCCTTTACTTTGATGAGAGGAGAGAGAATGGTGCTCAACATGTTATGTATTGGGTGATAGCTCTTGCTGCAACTCTAGTGGAAATGTCATCCAGCAAAGCTTGGAGCTCTTCCGAGATGAGTTGGAGTGCAATTGCTTCTGTTAGAGGTCTCTTGTCTGGGTTCCGCTGAGTCGAACACTTCTGGGATAAGAAGGTAGAAGATCTTAAGACCACTGGGGTAGACGTTTCATAAACTGTTAGGATAGAGAATAGATACTCCTGTCGCCGCTGGGGCAGAAATTCCTATGGCCGTAAAAGTTTTTAAGGCCGCTGGGACAGACGCTTCAGGTGGATTCTCCTGCAGCCGCTAGTCTGGTAGGCACTTCTGATAAACTTTGAGAGCTGTCGATATACTCCACTCTTATTAGTCCTTTATTCTTAGTGAGAATTTCACAATTGGTAGTTGCTGCTTCGATATCACAGGAGCCTGTTGGCGTTGAGACATTAAAGGTTATTAGAGCGGGACCACAGGGGGCCACAGATCTACTCATGACTTTCCCCATCTGGTTTCTAGCGGGAGTCACATATACTTATCTCTTTAACTTGTGATTAGGTCTGTATCCTTAATGTCGAGGTAAAAGTTTGCATAGACGACATCAAAATGATGCAGTATGTTACCTGAACTTGGGGTGCGAACAACTCCTATGGAATTAATCCTTCTAGTAGTTGTTAGATAATGAAATCATATCTACAATACAAACAAATGGTTAGAGTTTCCCTAAAAGTGTTTTAGGAAAACGCCTCTGATGCTTTTAAGTCTGCATTGGTTCTAGAGAGAAAATGGTAACTGAACAAGTTAAAATGAACAAATAAATTACATACCTTGTAAATAAGAATGGCGGAGGTAATTATACCTATTTAAGTGGGATATGGATCGCATCTACCTTTGATATGATTTGGGGCTTTATGGGACAGTGAGCCTTGTTAGACTAGTATTTGATGTCACAAGACCGCAGAGGCTTCTTACGAGACTTGGGCGTGAATACCTCACTGGTCTAAAGTCCGATGGTGCTTGGGCCTAGTTTAAAATATGTCCATCAATTATATATTATTCGATGTTTTCTATTATAGATTTAAGCTAAGTGTTTTCAAATTCTTCATCAAGTTTGTGCGAATATAATATACTTTATTTATTCTAATCAATTCTTCTTTATCTAATATCATACAATATGATAATTTTTAGGATGTGTTTGAATTGACAAATTTGGGAGTTAAGAATTTCGAATCCATAATATTAAATACATTGGATTTGTTTAGATAATTTCAAATTATAACAAATTTTCAATTCTTAGCATTTGTTTTGAACTATTTTTTCAATCATTGTAAAGGTCAAATTTACCTAATATTGAATTCATTTGAAATCCCTAACTTCAATCATTTCCTCATGTTCAAATTTCTTAATCCAAACTCAATATAAACTAACTTCATCTCTGGGGTAAATGTGTGCTTGACTTTGCTACAGATACATAATTTTTCATTTTTCCCGATCAAAATTGTCAATCACTATAAAAGTACAAATGATCTGGGAATTTGTTGTAGTTCTCATCGTTCTTTGCCTTAGCTTCGGGCAGATCTCATTGTTGGAAAGGCAGATAGCCAAAGGATTTAGTATAATCGGTTTGGTTTTTAAATAAAGTTTCATACTCATCACAGCATCTTACCCAAGTTTGGAAGAGGGATTACAGCAAAACCAAAAAGAAAAAGATATTTTTCGCTATCTTTCTCAAAATCAAAAAGAAAAATCAACGCAACATTAGTAGAAGATTCCAATATTCATTATCACAAGACAAGTACTTGGATGTAGCTAATAATCAAGAAAAGTCTAAGTCATTAGGAAGGACTAAAGCAAGATCAAATTCTATAACGGTAGTTAGGAATGAGTCAGGTGAGTGCATGCGAATGATACTGGTTTGGCTGGAAATCATAACCAATTTTAGCTGAGTAAGCCTATGGGCAAGTATTTTTGGTGAGATTGGGCCAAATACTCGAAATATATATATACACTTAGTCTGAGGGATTCAATTGATCACATAGGCTCAACAAAAAGGTTAGAAAATAACAATAACGCTAATAACGCCCCACTGCATGAAAGGAGGATCCAACCCATTTTACTATGGTTTAAAATCAGGAATCAGTACAAAATAGATTGAGGCCAAAACTGCCCAAAGTCCTAAACTGATGCTAAATAGTAATTTGGACTTCATATTGGGGACACGATTGGCAGTTAAGAGACAGATCCTCTCTAAATCCACCCTAGCTTATATGCTGGTGAGACTTCGTATGGTAAATACTTGAGAGGGATACTAGAATGTCACTAAGGCCATCGTCTTGACAAAGGAAAGGGATTTGTGAATATCAAAATGATGTCTTGGCAATTGTAGAATAATAACCTCCTCGATAAGATAAACTGGATCTTGGGATGAGTAACCAAAGGGTTTACAACATTTTCAAAATTATAAAACTTAACATCACTAGCTGAATTGTGCACTCTACCTAAACCAAAACTTGTTTGAAGTTCTGTTAAAGATCAGTCAAGCAAGCAAGTTGGGGAAAGCAACCTGAATCCTCTATTCTTAACGGTATTTGTCTCCAATTTAAAAATTATTATTTTATATGCTTGTCATATAATGGTGATTTTGAAATATAAGATAAAACACCATTTGAAATAGAAAATTCAGACTATGATGAAAGTTGTATCAAAATATAACCTGTAGTGAGAAGAAATTGCAACCAGGGAACTTGAGCTCAAGCGCAAAAAGCAGGAAAAGAAAAATTGAAACCTCAAAAAGTGATTTGTCACATGAAAAAAAAAGAATGCACACCAAAATTTTGACCTTGCTTCCCAACAGGTTTTACGAGTAGTGGAGCCTGCTTCACAGTCTTGATGATGCCAATAAATTGCATTAGTTGGAATTGTTAGGGCTTGGGGACTCCTCGAACGATTCATAATTTGGTAGAGTATCTCTAATAGTTTGCCCCATCCATTATTTTTTCATGGAAACTAAGTGTTGAGCCACAAATATTGAGAGGATTAAAAATTAATTTTAGCTGAATGGCATTGCTGTGGATGCTGAAAATAATCAAGAGGTCTTGATCTTCTGCGGCAGAACCAAGTTGATGTTGTACTACAATTCTCCTCTATAAACCACAATGATGTTTTTGTGTACCCAGCAAACAAAGAGGAACCATTGAGGTTTACAGGGTTTTATAGTGATCCACATCTTAGCATCGAAAGAAATCTTGGGAACTCTTTTGCAGATTGAATAAGTAACCATCAAAGTCGTAGCTCTATTTAGGTGACTATAATGAGATTTTAAGTAATTTAGGGAAATAGAGGGAAACCTAGAGCTACATAGAAATACAGTAATTAATTGTGGTTTTAATGACATTAGTTTGAGAGATTCTACTTTACTTGGTGCAATTGACATAAGTTTCCACACACCATTAGGGAAAGAATAGATAGAGGTTATGGTAATAGTTGATGGCTTAAGAGGTTTAGAGGCATTACAGTTTCCTATAGAGAAACTAGGTCATTTGATCACATGCCACTCATTCTCCATATTGGAGAGACAGAATTAGAAATCCCAACATAGATAGAAATCTAAAAGATGGTTCAGATTTGAGGTCATGCGGGTTAAGTTAGAGGAGTGTGCAAGAATCATTGAAGAAGCATAGATCCAATAATCATACCAGCAGGCTCATCTCAGGGTATGGAATGGGATTCAACAATGTACGATTGGCTTGTGAAGTTGGAACCAAACCTCCTTTAGGAATGTAATGAAATAAAAGGATGACTTGAATAAAATTCAGTTCTCACTAAAGAGTAGTCATCACTGTAGAGTCTAAGGAGGCAATGAGAGACTTCAATGCCAAGTTAAACAACTAATGGATAGTGAGGAAATTTTGTGGAAACAAAGGTTTCAAGTTGAATAGTTGACATAAGGGGATCGTAATACTATGTTTTTACATCATGGGCCTTCAAGAATGAGCATGGGGAATGGTGTGATAGTCAATTAAATAATGAGTCGACAGCCTTATATTATTATAGAGTTATTCACATCCCAACAACCGAGCCTGGAGACATCCCAACAACCGAGCCTGGAGGAAGTGGATGAAATTTTAAGTTCTAACCCAACATACATCTCAGGGTATGGAATGGGATTCAACAATGTACGATTGGCTTGTGAAGTTGGAACCAAACCTCCTTTAGGAATGTAATGAAATAAAAGGATGACTTGAATAAAATTCAGTTCTCACTAAAGAGTAGTCATCACTGTAGAGTCTAAGAAGGCAATGAGAGACTTCAATGCCAAGTTAAACAACTAATGGATAGTGAGGAAATTTTGTGGAAACAAAGGTTTCAAGTTGAATAGTTGACATAAGGGGATCGTAATACTATGTTTTTACATCATGGGCCTTCAAGAATGAGCATGGGGAATGGTGTGATAGTCAATTAAATAATGAGTCGACAGCCTTATATTATTATAGAGTTATTCACATCCCAACAACCGAGCCTGGAGACATCCCAACAACCGAGCCTGGAGGAAGTGGATGAAATTTTAAGTTCTAACCCAACATACTAATTAGTGTTTGTTGATCCCTTTCATTGTATAGAATGTGACTTCTTAATAAAGCTAAATGTTCAATTTCAAATCTCCCAGACCCAATGCTATGCTCGTTCTTTACTTAATAAAAATTTTGGCATATTATTGGTAGTGATGTCATTACTTGTGTGCTCAATTTTCTTAACAAAAAGATGTTTCTTTTGAAAAAGAACTTTACCCAACTGTGTTGATCCCTAGATGCCCTAAACCTGAAACCATAACCCAATTTGGGCCAATCAGTCTTAGCAATATCATCTATATGATAGATGCTAAGCTATTGTAGATTACCTCATACCTTATTTGAGCACCCTTATCTCTGAGACTCAGTTAGCCTTTGTCCCGAGTAGAATTATCACTGACACATCCTCATTGCCTTTGAAATCAATCATTACCTCAAAAGTAAGACAAGGGGTAGGAAGGAACATATATCCTTTTAAACTGGACATGACCAAAGCATATGATAAAGTGAAGTGGGTCATCCTTAAGAGAGTAATGCTTCGATTAGGTGTTGAGAGACTTTTGTTAAGCTTATTATGTTTCATGTGAACACTACTATATATTCATTAATGCTTAATAGGGAACACTTTAGCTACATTGTTCCTAATAGAGGATTTCATCAAGAAGATCCCCGATCACCTTATCTGTTCTTGTTCTGTGTGGAGGCTCTCGGTTCTTTATCATCACTGATAGAATATCAAGGCACGATATCGGATAGCAAAAATGCTCCAAATACTTCTCACTTGTTTTTTTGCATATAATACACTTATATTTTGTCAGCAACGTCCGAAGCAGCAAGTTGTATTTTAGATGTTTTGCATAAATAGCTTTTAGATATGAAATTGACATCCAGAAGTCATCGGTTGTATTTAGCAAGAATATAGACACTAAAACTCAAGAGTTAATACAAGAGACTCTTGAGGTGAGGATGGAAGAAAGGCATGACAAATATCTCGGCTACACTCAGTGGTCGGAAACTAAAAAAATGTTAGAGGTGATCAGAGTTAGGGGACGGAATAGACTCTAATGATGGAAAGAGAGCCTATTATCAAAAACATGGAAAAAAATACTCATTAAATCAGTGATCTAGGCTATCCCTACATACGATATGAGTTATCTCAGGCTCCGTTACTCACTACTAGGGGAGATTAAAATACTCATGGTGGATTTTTAGTGGGATAATTCTATGATAAAAGAAGATACAATGGGTTCCTTTGAGAGACCTATATGTAAGTAAGATGGAAGGATGTATTTGCTTTGGGGATCCTAGAGCTTTTATCTTGCTTTATTGGCAAAACAAGGGTGGAGATATCTTAACTACCCAGATAGTTTGGTAGCTAGAATATGAAAGGCCTAAGTACTATCCTATTTCTTAGTTCCTTGATGCTATCTTTAGAGGTCACCATTGTTTACTTTGAGAGGTGTCGTTCTAGCAAAAAAAGTTTATAACATAAATTTCGTTGTTTGCAATAATTACAAGCAAGAAAAATAGAACTAAATTTTTTTATTAAATTTGATGAATAAATGTGGATATAATCTCTATTTCACTTATCTGATTCTTCTCTTCAAAAATAAGAATTTTTGGGATTTGAAATTTTGAAGATGGAATTGATGACTTGATCTCCTGCAAATTTAATTTGTCCTTCGAGAACATTGATTTGAGGGTTTAGCACCTTAATTTCGAATTAAACATCATGATTTGATGAGTTCCGCAATGAATACCTTGATTTTTGCATTAAACACTATGGATCTCCTTGAATTTGATGGACTTGGATTGAAAGAATTTCTTCAAACACCTTTCTTGCTTGAACTTCTTCTTCTTCTTCTCAACTTGTTTTTTAACTTTTTGGAGATGACCTCTATTTATACTTGTAGGATGAGGGCTCTTGTTATTATTACTTGATGACATAGGATGATTTGATTGTTTCTCTATGATTTAATGGACATATATTGCCTTAATCACAACTTGTGATTTGAATTACCAAAGTATTAGTATTCACTTTTATAATTTGCAAGATATGATCTTTACAAACTCATAATTTGATACATGATAATATTTAATTTCTCTATCAATAAAAGATCTTATTTAATCTTGGAATTCAATGATAATTCCAAAAATGAATAAAAATATAAAGTTGATAAATTAAAATATAATACATATGTGAATGCATGTTGGCTGCAAAGTTTTCATGTCTATAAATGCCATCTCGAGACTTGTTCACGTGCATTTACTCCAACAGATGTAAAAAGTGAATAAGTCTCGAAATCTTTCACCGAGATGATCAAGTAACAATACTTTATTTGAACTTATTTAGAACATAAAGATAGTTTAAACTAATATCAAGGAGTTCTTATGTTAAATTGATTTGGACTTGTAGACAGTTTATCCTCATATCAAGGAGTTTTTCAAGAGTTGATTTAAATTTGTGGATAGTTTATCCTCATATCAATGAGTTCTTGAATTAATTTGACTTTGTAGACAGTTTATCATCATATCAAGGAATTTTTGACTTGAATTTGTTTGAAATTTGTACATAGTTTATACTCGTATCAAGGAGTCTTTATTTGAATTTAAAATTATAGATAGTTTATACTCGTATCAAGGAGTTTTGAATTGAATTTGTTAGATAGTTTATACTCATATCAAAAAGCCTTGAATTTGGATTTGTTAGATAGTTTATACTTATGTCAGGGAGTCTTTATTTGAATTTAAAATTTATTGATAGTTTATACTTGTATCAAGGAGTATTACTGACAGTTTATGCTCTTATCAAGAAACAGACTGTTTAGGCTCACATCAAGGAGCTTTATTGACAATTTAGGCTCTTATCAAGAATCATTTGAGTGGGATTTAATTTAATAATTTTAGATAGTTTATGCTCGTATCTAGGAGCATTAGTGACAATTTATGCTCTTATAAAGGAGCAAACAATTTACGTTCATATCAAGGAGCTCTATTGATAGTTTAGGCTCTTATCAAAGAATATATGATAATTTCGATTTAAAACTTTTAGATAGGCTATGCTAGTATTTAGGAGCATTGCTAACAGTTTATGCTTTTATTAAGGAGCACTTAAGAAGATTTCAATTTGTAAATTTTAGATAGTTTATGCTCGTATCTAGGAGCACTTTAGCAAGATTTGTTTTGAAAATTCTAGAAAGTTTATGCTCGTATCTAGGAGCATTAAAAAGTTGAAAATGATTCCACTTCTTTTTCTTCATTTGCTAGAAATTGGTTTTCAACAACTTCAATTTTATGCTTTACCCCATTTGATTGGAATATGAGTGAAGACATGTGACACCATCTTCATTTGCCCCTTTTAAGAGGAATTTGAGTGAAGCATGGAATAGCATATTCATTTTCCCCCTTCGGATGGAATTTGAGTGAAGACATAAAACATCGCCTTCATTTTCCCCCTTCGGATGGAATTTGAGTGAAGGCATGGAACACCGCCTTGTTGTCCCCTTTGAATGGAATTTGATTGAAGATATGGAACACCGTCTTCGTTGTCTCATTTGAATGGAATTCTGAGTGAGCACATGGAACACCGTCTTCATTTAACCCTACTTGTATATTTTCTTAAAAAGTTGATTGATGACTTGATTCAAGAAATTTGGCATTTGTGAAGATAGAGTATTTTTCCTTCATCTCCATTTGAACTTCGAACTTGATTTGCAAAAAGAAAATATGAGAGGCAAAGATTGTCCCACTGGGCATGCTAGAAATTTGTAACTCAAATTTTTGTTGTTTGCAATAATAAAAAACAAGAAAAATAGTAAATAAAATTTTATTAAATTTGATGAATGAATGTGGATATAATCTCTATTTCACTCATCTGATTCTTCTCTTCAAAAATAAGAATTTCTGGGATTTGAAATTTTGAAGGTGGAATTGATGATTTGATATCCTTCAAATTTGATTTATCCTTAAATAACATTAATTCAAGATTTTTACACTTTAATCTCAAATTAAACATCATGATGTGATGAGCTCCGTGATGAATGCCTTGTTTTTTGCCATGAACATCATGGATCTCCTTGAATTTGATGGACTTGAATTGAGAAAACTTCTTTAAACATCTTTCTTACTTGGACTTCTTATTCTTCTCAACTTATTTTCTAACTTTTTGGAGATGACCTCTATTTATACTTGTAGAACGAGGGCTCTTGTCATTGTTACTTTATGACATGGGAGGATTTATTTAGTTCTCGATGATTTGATAGACATTTACTACCTTAATCTCAAGTTGTGATTTGAATTATCAGAGTATTAGTATTCACTTTTATAATTTGCAAAATATCATAATTTGATACATGGTAATATTTAATTTTCTATCAGTAAAATATCTTATTTAATTTTGAAATTCAATGATAATTCCAAAAATAAGTAAAAATATAAAATTGATAAATTAAAATATATTATACATATCAATATATAATTGACTGCAAAATCTCCATATTTACAAAGTCCTTGAGGAGGGTATGGGATAAAGAGTTGGTAGAGGAGATAATATTTATATCTAGAAGGACAAGTGGTTAATAAGAGCATACTATTAACACTATCCCAATTAGTGAAAAAGTTAAATCTCTCATGGAACCTAATTCTAAAGGTCTAGAATCGTGAACTAACTAAGAGAGTATTTTTGGAAAGAGGACGAAAATATCCTTCTTTCCATTCCTTTGAGTTCAGGCACGACCAATGAAAAATTGGTGTGGCATTAATCCAAGAATGACAAGTTCTCAATGAAGTCGGCTCTCTATGTAGGGAAAAATCAACAAGTAAAGAAGGAAAGATATTATAAGCTGAATCTAGTAGTGGAAATAACAAAGACTAGAAAATTCTTTGGACTCAAAAAATTCTGAACAAAATCAAGATTAAGATGTGGCAATCTATAAGGAAGCTTTGCCAATGAGGATAAACTTCTTTGTAAATATATTGGGGATGATCCAAGTTGCCCAATCTGTCTTGTTGATCGTGAGGATTTCAAGCATATATTTTTATATTGCCCAGTGGCTACCCAAACATGGGCTCTTTTTAATCGTTAATGGTCAGTCCTATATCAGTTGATAGTTGATGAATCATTAGAGCAATGGGTGGGATTTGTTGCATCTCAATTGGACCAATCAAATTTTAGAATTTTTTTTTTTTTGCACAAATTGTTGGGCATTGGGGTTAATAAGAATAAAGCTTTGATGGGTGATATTGCAAATCTCTAACCAGGAATGAACTCACAAGTTCTTCAAGATAATATTAAACATAGAAAGAGACCAAACTCGGCATGATAAACTGTTAGAGGCGTCGAGAGAGTCCCGATGAAAGTCCAATGACAATCAAGCTAGACATTGAGTAAGAGAAAGAAGTCAAGAGCTAGAGAGAGAAAGAAGAGACCCATCCCCTTCAAGGAAAGAATGAGCAGAGCGGTATTTACATAGAGTGAAAAGGATCTATGCTACATCGTGATAAGGTGCATGCACTAAGGTGATCCTTATTCTATTAAATAACTATTGTGCCCTTTGTGCCCTTTAATGAAGCAACTGAAGTCATGAGTTTTGCAATAAATTATTCTCCTAGAAACTATTGATGTATAGAATCCTAGTTATCCCAAAAAAATAAGTATGCTTTCATATTGCTGCCATGGGAAAAGGATTTTATCAAGGTTAATTTTGTGTATATTACAACAAATCTAGTAATCTAGAGATCTAGAAATCTTGTGTATATTGCAACAAATCTGGAAGATTTGAAGATATAAAGATCTTATAAAATATATGCAGCAAATCTAGAAAAATTAGAAATTAATCAAATCCAAGATTTTAGGATTCAACATTGTTGCGTAAAAGGAGTCTCAAGAAAAATAATGGGATTAAGTTTCGGCTTCATTGTATTTCATGATATTTAACATTGAGATGTTAAAAATATCACAATCTTTGGGAGAAGATTATGAAATCTTCATGAGAATACAATTTACCATCTAAAAGGATTTCAACATTGAAAAGAGTTCAATAATGTAAATTTAAAATTGAGGGGATCTCATTGAACAAGTTAGACTAATTGGTCTAGGAAATACGACAACAATAAGAAGATTGAGTATGTTTATTTTTTAACTCCAAATTACCCTCGTAATTGTTTGAATTGGTGAATTGTTTAATATCTGGGTATAGCCCCATCGAGTAGGTTTATCCAAACCATGTAAAAATTATTAGTGCCCATTTATACTTCTACAGTATGTTATACCTTAATTAGGTTTATGTTACAATATAATAAATGAACTAATTAAGTTAAAGTGGTAAAAATGTTATCAAAGCAGGTCACCAAGTTGTACGTGCAAGAATGAATTACCTACACAAAAGAGGATCGATTTCATGCTCTCCATTATTGGATGAAACTGAACAAAATGAAGATGCACAATGGACAAACTTAACGTAAACGACGATGACATGGTCAGGTATGTGTGCTTTACCTCCTCATTGAACTTAAGATTGTTAAGAAAGCTTTGTTGGATGGATTTTCGAGTGGGTGCCAAGCAGAAAAAATTAGAACAATTAGTGAGAATTGATATGTGCACCTTAGATCCTAGAAACTAAGCACATTGACATACGTCATCACTTTTTTAGGGATTTGGTTGAGAGAAAGACCGTGATAAATGACTATGTTATAATTGAGAAACAACTTCTTGTTATATTTACTAAAGCACTTGATGTACAATACTTAATAAGAAAGTCATTAGGAATCTGTGTGTTGTAATTGCATGTGCTTTCTGTTGTTGCAACGTAGTGTTATCTTCATTTAGTCATAGATGTTGACCTTATATGGTCATGATATAACATTGTCATGCACAAAATAGGATTTCAAGTATTGCATACTAAGAACTACATTAGGATTTTTGTACTATTCGATCCATATGAAATAATTTCAAGTTTTCAGGTTTTACTATTTCATTCCAGAAAATCATGATTTAGTTTATCTCTACATACTAAGAACTTATGCGTGTTTAGTTTATCTCTGCATTTCAAAAAGTTCAGGATATGGTTGAGTGATCGAATATATATTTTCATTGATTCGATATCAATTTTTTATTTTTTGGCGTAAATTAAGGGATTTGTGTTTATGCAACATCGAAGTAGTGCTGGAGTATCTTGTTGTAACAAGATTTTTATCACAGATTTTTTATTTAAATTTCAAAATAAAGTTCAAAGTGTTGTTGTGTCAATGCTGCAACTGAAAAGACGGGATTTGATTTGGAGGGAAACATGGACTGTCACTTTACCTTAAGTAGGAAAAAAAGGGTTGATTTGATGATGTTGTATGATGGATATTTTTCACTTTGCTTTGCTTGAATTCTAAACAATGATTCATATATTTAATATGTTTGAATTTTTCTATTTTGCTGTTACACACAGTGGATGATTGTTTGCTTGATAGACTTACGTTCAACATTTGTATTTCAGCATTACCACCTCTGTAAGTTGTTTGATCTTTTCAACTAGAGTGTTGAACTCAGAGGGAGTATTAATCGTTTTGATAAGGGAGATTGTAAAGTCTATGAGTGGTATTTATGATAACCTAGTTGAAAAATTCATGCATAGATTGAAGTGTTAGAATAATGAAAAGTTTTGGACTTGCCATATTGCAACATCAAAAATTTAGTATTTTTGTTTGATAAATAATTAATATTTTTTATTCTTTATGTGTAGGAATTTGAATGAGATAATCACATAATAATGTAATGCAAAATTTTGAAGTGAGATATTCTGAGAGATTATGAAGATCAAAGTATCTTGTGGATAAGGACGATAAGAACAAGAAATCTTGTAGAAATTGCACAAAATCTAGAAGATATGAAGATTTTGTAGATATATGTAGCACTTCAAAGTATCTTGTAGATAAGGAAGACAAGATCTAGAAATTTTGTAGAAATTACATAAAATTTGGAAGATATATAGATATGAAGATCTTGTAGATATGTATACCAAATCTAAGAGATTTGGAGATTAATTACATTCAAGATCTTGGAATTCAACATTGTTGCATAAAAGGTGTCTCAAGGTAAATAACGTGATTAAGCTTTGGTTTCATTGTATTTCACGATATTTAGTATTGAGATATTAAAAATGTTGCACTCTTTATGAGAAGAGGGTGAATTCTTCAAGAGAAAATTTGAAAATCTTCAAGAGAAGAACATTAAGTCTTCTGGAGAATTGTTTAAAGGAATTTCAGTATTGAAGGGAGTTTAACAGTGTAGATTTCAAGTTGAAGGGATCTCACTGAACATGTTCGACTAATTGATTTAAGATATATGGCAACAATAAGAAAGGGAGTT
This sequence comes from Paulownia fortunei, assembly GCA_019321725.1. Classification (NCBI taxonomy): domain Eukaryota; kingdom Viridiplantae; phylum Streptophyta; class Magnoliopsida; order Lamiales; family Paulowniaceae; genus Paulownia; species Paulownia fortunei. The sequence goes on from CM033110.1 coordinate 13,457,837, forward strand.
TGTCTATTGTTTAAGTCCAAATTGTTCTTGCAACTGTTTGAATTAATGAATCGTAAAATATTTGGGCGTAGCCCTATAGAATAGATTTATCCAAATCATATAAAAATCGCTGGTGTTCATTTTTACTTTCTGTCGTATGCTATACTTAATTAAATTTATGTTACCATATGGAACAAAATTAAGTTATAGTGGGTAAAAAAGTTAAAAACAAATCTTTAACATAAAATGCTATCAATAGTGAAGAAGGTCTAGATAATTTACCAGAATTTATCATGCAACTGAAATTTTCATTTTACCCTAATGAAGGAATGAAATATCATCCTTTATATATATATATATATGTATATAAAGAAGAAGAAGAAGAAGAGAAGAAGAAGAAGAAGAAGAAGAAGAAGAAGAAAGGTGCAAATATTAAGGTACTAAACCAGATCATTTCACTATATATATATAGTGAAATCGATTTTCATTTTATTAGCCATTTTTTCTAAATATGCTTAGATAACAATCACATTTATTCCAACCATCACTATCTGACAAAATAAATTGATTCATTTTAAGTTCACTGAAATAGTTTGTGGTATCTAACTTGGAAAAATTTAAGCTCAAGAGTGGATGAATTTTCTCAAGGACGATGAATTCATTTGAACTACAAACATAAGTATTGTGTGCTTTAATAGGATTAATTATTTCCTTCTTTTTACTAAATTAAATGGTGGTTTGGCATTTTATATATTTTATTCTAATTTTGCGTTTCGTTTTATATTTCATATTATACATACACGTTAAGTGTATAGAATAAATACCTAAATGCATATTTAAGGAAATATTTAATATATTTGACATGCATGTGTTATATAAAATATACGACGAAATACTAAATTTGAATAGAAGATCCGAAATGATTTTTTGGTACAATTACTTTCATTATTACAAAGCTTTTTCTCTGATCTTTATTGTCAAACAAAATCTTCTTTGTTTATGCATATATTTTGAACTTTTTATGAAATACTTTTGTAAATTTGCACAATAAATAATTTCTAATAAATGTAATTAAAAATTATGGATATTAAAGAATTGATTGGTTAAGATGCCCAAAGAAAAGTTATGAATTCTATTAGTTTCCATATGAGAAAAGTTATTATTTCATTGATAGAAAAAAAAAAAACGTTTACATCTTTTTCATCTAAAGCTACTTTTTTCATTCTATTATTAATTTTATTAAATTGAATGTGTAAAAGTAAGAGGAAGAAGTTGCTTTTGTGCCATCGATTTTGAATTTAATTTATTGAACTTCAATTAAAAGGAAAAATGAGTAGGTTGTAGTTGTGAACTTTATTAGGGAACTTTAAAATCCAAATAGTATTCCTTCATCCCCGTTAAGATTCAGTTCCATGAACATGAAAAATATAATGTTTTTTTTTTTAACAGGTTGACTCAATGGGACAGTAAATGATTGATACAGTAATTTGTATTTAATTTTCTATTGATGCTTTATGCACATTCTTACAAATCAAACTTTTCAATAAATTTGCTTTCACATTATCGCTTGTTAGCATAGAATTTCAAGAATTTTTTATACAAATTAAATTAAAAAGAAAAGGAGAATCTGGTCCCGAATCAATAGCGTCCAGTACAATTTTATTTTTATGAAAATAATTTCAAGATTTTTTTATGCAAACTAAAATAAAAAGAAAAAGAGAATTTAGTCCAAAATCAATATCTTCCAGTTTTATTGTTATGAAAATAATTTTAAGAATTTTAGTTATGAAAATTGAAATAAAAAGAAATTGAAAATTCAGTCCAAAATTAAAACAATTTGGTGGAATGTACGACAATTGGGAATTTAAAGTTTAAAACTTTAATATATAAATCTCAAATTTTCAGGGTTTTTAAAGCTTTTTAAAAGGTATTTCTAGCATTTTACTCAATAGTCAACCAAAAAAAAAACAAAAAAGGAGAATCCATGGGCTTAATTGTAATATTTCTGAAACGTAGGGGTGATATGATATTAAGCGGAAATGAGTAAAGAACCCTTCTGTCTCTAGAACAAGTTTATACCCCTCGTCCAAGTAACCCCAAATTCTCTCGCACAGAACGAAGCAAGACACATTTCTGCTACTCATTTTCTCCTTTGTTCGGCTTTGTTTTTCTGTAATCTGATTCCAATTTTGTGCAATCATGGTGCTCGAGGTCTGCCCTTTATTTCCATTCCATTCCGATTTTATTTTTTTTGAACTTAGGGTTCAGTTTTTATTTGGATTGGTTGCTTACTAATCAATTTTTCATATTGCTGAAAATAGGCGACGATGATCTGCATCGACAATTCGGAGTGGATGCGGAACGGTGATTACTCTCCCAATCGATTCCAAGCTCAAGCCGACGCCGTTAACCTAATTTGTGGAGCTAAAACTCAAGTATTTTCTTCTAATTTCCTCTTTTTTTTGGTATCTTTATTAACGCGTGTTTCTGATGTTGACTAGGGTTTCTATTTCTGTGCTCGTACATTTAGTTCTCGTTAATTTGGAGCATTATTTTCATCTAATCGTGGTAAGGCTTGTTGATTGGTTTAGTTGTGCTGTTTTTTCTGTAGTCGAATCCGGAGAATACAGTGGGAGTGTTAACAATGGCTGGAAAAGGGGTTCGCGTACTGGTCACTCCTACTAGTGATCTTGGCAAGATCTTGGCCTGCATGCACGGTTAGTTTTTGTACTTGTGTTCTACTGTATTAGTTATCTTAATTTTATTAGTTTTGTGCTTAATGGAAATTTCTGTGTAATAATTAGAAATTGAGATCTTTATTTTTTAATTAGCCCAAAGATGAAAAATTATTGGGTCTCTATAATATTTAGTATGCATGTGATTTGGTTTTAGAATGAAAGAAGGAAACAGAAATGAGATATTGGTTTCTTATGGGTGTGTAAATATGAAAATTTAGTAAGTTGTGTCAGTAGTGATGGTCTGTGAGTTGTTTATTAGTAAGTCATTGTCTATCTTTTTGTGATTACGTGAATGTAGTTGTTGTACACAGAATAACGTTGTGCTTTACTGATATATAGGGTTAGAGATAGGCGGTGAGATGAACTTGGCAGCTGGGATCCAGGTTGCGCAGTTAGCCCTCAAGCATCGCCAGAACAAGAAGCAGCAACAAAGGATAATTGTGTTTGCGGGAAGGTACAATTCACTATGATATGTACCTTAAAGTCAAATTTTTGGCTATTGTTTTCATATATAGTTTTATGTTTTGTTTATTTTCTGTTTTTTCAGTCCTGTTAAATATGACAAGAAGGTGTTAGAGTTGATTGGAAGAAAATTGAAAAAGAACAGTGTAGCTCTTGACATTGTAAACTTTGGTGAAGAAGATGAGGAAAAGACTGAGAAGCTTGAGGCATTGCTTGCTGCAGTAAATAACAACGACAGCAGTCATATTGTTCATGTTCCTCCTGGTCCAAGTGCTCTTTCGGATGTGCTTATCAGGTCCTTTTTTTTTAAAAATAGCAATCTCTGTCTAAACAAATTGAACCTATTAGTTTATGATTTCTGATATGTCTCTCTCTTCTGCAGTACCCCAATCTTTACTGGTGATGGAGAAGGGGGAAGTGGTTTTGCAGCAGCTGCAGCTGCTTCTGGGTTTGAATTTGGTGTGGATCCAAACTTGGATCCTGAACTTGCTCTTGCACTTCGAGTGTCAATGGAAGAGGAGAGGGCAAGGCAAGAAGCAGCTGCAAAGAAGGCTGCTGAAGAAGTTGCAAAACAGGAAAAAGGAGAACCGCAGTCCACTTCACAAGATGCAACCATGACTGAGAATGTGAACCCTGGAACTTCCGAACCTGAAAAGAAGACGCATGATCTAACGGTTGGAGTCTCTTTTTCATTGGATTCTCATTTAGCATCTCTGCTGTTTGTATAAACTGCGTGATAGTTATAAAATGGGACTTAGCTCTTTTTTTCAAAGTGTAAATCCCATTGTTTGTTACACGACTAATAACATCTACTCCTGGATTTTTTTCAATTATTCTTGCTCAACTCTTGTAAACAGTCGAGTTATAAACATGTGAGGGCAGGGTTTGTGCCAAATATAATTTTACAAGCAGACTCATGAGTTCACATGGGAACTCTTAAATTATATCACTCGAATAACCATATTTTTCTGCATATAAACAAGAAAATTCTGGAGCCATGGAAGTATGATTATCATAAATATGTTATTTATTGATAAACATGTTGCAAGGGGTTACTGTATTCGTGGCCTAAATAAGTCATGAGGTGTTGCTATCCGTTTTAACATCTTTGTGTAATAGACTATAATGTTTAGGTTGAACATACATGAATGTAATTTTATAGGTTGAAATGAAGCTGCTTTACCCAACGTTTGTTATTCTTATTTTTGTAGTACTTTTATGTTATATTTGCTTTGTATTTGGAACTACTTGCTAATTTTCATTTAGAATTTGCAAGAGGCCTTTTGGGAAAATTATGGAAAGTTGAATATTGTGAGAGACAAAGCAGTCTGTCTCATAGAGACAGGTTGAGAAAGGGAAATGGAAATCTTGTGTGAGCCCTTCTGTGGCTTGTTCAGAAATTTTAAATGTTTATAGAAGCCATATTTTCCATGTGATTATCCTTGAGAGAGTTGGGAGGTCGTGTATCGTGGTGGAAAAGAATATCAGAATTAGGTTTTTCTTGGTCCTAAGAAAGGTTCACACGGTTATTTCTCATTTATGTGGATAACAGCTCCACTGAATTTCGATTTCTTGATCCAATTGGCCTACATGCTTTCTATTCCCTTTGCATGTTCAAGTTCTTTTCCTTACTCTATTAGGTGGTGCAATTTTCTGGAAATGACCTGAAACTTCTGTATTCATGTCCTGTGAATTCATGTGCGTGATAATATATGAAACATTAATTACAGTTAACAGTTGATATGTTCTTACAGGATGATGAGAATGCATTGTTACAGCAGGCCCTGGCTATGTCCATGGATGATTCTTCCTCTACAGTTGCTGTGCGGGACACTGACATGTCAGATGCGTCTGCTGATGATCATGATTTGCAACTTGGTGAGAGCTTATGTTTATTAGCTAATATCTCATATTAACTTGTCTATTGTTTCTTTCCTGTAAGCTGATTATTCGCTGACTCTGATACTCTCTCGATCCCAAAATTATTGTCCTATTTTGATCTGATACGGAGTTTTAGATGAGACTTAAAAGTGAAAAGTTTTGGGTGTTTCTGGGATTGCATTATTGCTTTAAGTGAGATGGTGGTTTTGGGGGAAAAGTTTTAGAAAATAGTCTTATTTTAGGATGTTCCAAAAAGAAAATATCAGAAAAAAATTTGAACAGAGGGAGTGTTATCTAGTTAGCTGAGGTGTTTATGCTTTTCACTTTTCTGTTCAAATTTTCATTTCCTTCTATTGCTTCTCTAGAAAAAAAAAGGGCAAAAATCAATTACATGGAAGAATGAGTATTCAAATATTCTTGGTTTTACTCCAATTATTTTTGTCCATTCAATAATGTGAGGCTAATAGACACACTGTTTCATTATGCTGTAAATTATTATTTGAAGCGATATATATCTGAAAAGGAAAAAATAACTATGAAAGACTTTGATCTAAAGCTTGCTTGAGTTATCCGAGCCTTTCGACTCTACAATGACACATCGACAATATCTAAATTCAATTTTTGCTGCTGTTAACAAGGCTTTGTTTGGTTACACTTTTTGGATGACAAATCCAAATTCAAACAGCACAAAAATGAATTTACAACCTTTTTCACACCATTTTTTGGAAACACCATCTCCAATTTCTTATCCATTTTCTAGATACCCCATTCTTCATACACCAACTACCTCTCTTTTCACTCCTCGTTCTTTATAATTAGTCTCCCTACCTACCACACATTATTTCTCTCTTTTTCAGTATAAAATACAATAAACTATTACAACTATTTTACAACATTATTCATATAACCATCAATAAATTTTATATTTTAAACACATAATTAACTTCATGATTTGACACCACTAACATCAAATTGATCCTACTTAATGTAACACATGATATCAAAAATTTGACACTATTTGAAATGTAACGTTACAAGATTCACTTTTTAAAAATAACTCATCCAAACACATTTTCATTCTCAAGCGAAAACCGAGGGAATCTTTTCTACCTTTTCCTAGCTAGGTATTCTTTCAAAACATTATAAACAATGTTTTCAAAGCTAAACTTTCAATGAAGGGAACTTGGGAGAAGTTGAGGTTTAGTTGAGTAACCTAAGATAAATCTGAATACTTATTTGGATAACATTGAAAAACACGTGTCAGAAGGATTTCTTATTATTTGCAGGTAAAGTTTGAGTTTTCAGTTTTTTACAAATACTTACCTTCATCATTCTGTGAAGTGTTCCCATCATCATGAAACTACTGCTGAAACTGATTACTTGTTACATCTGAAACATTGTGGCAAATCCGAGGTTTAGACTCTTTTAATGTCTTGTGGCTGTTAAGTTACATCAGTTTTATAATTTTATTTCACGTATTTTAACTTATGGAAGTAGTATTGATAGGATTTATTTTCTCCTTGGTGTGTTCTTTTCCTTTTTTATGAAGTTCAACAAATTTTTTAATTGGCTCTGCTTTTGAATTTAATGTGCAGATTTTTATCAGATATTCTTTGTAATTTATATATTGAGGTGCAGCAGAACTGCTGTGATATCCTTTCAAAACTTGTAAATCACGGATGAGACCCTTCTACCAAAAAAAAGTATAAAAAAGCAAACTAGTTACAGCAGAGCTGATATTTTCTTGAACATTGGTGCACTTTACTGGATTTTAAACCTACCAGATAGATGTATCTTGCCTCCAACTTCTGTTGATATGTTGCCTTCTGGAGAATCAAACACTCTAAAAAGCACAGAAGTCACCTGACGATGCGTTTGTTTATAGAGATTGGGAGCTCAGAACTGGATTCGGGAAAAAAATTACATCAAACACTCCCAGAGCATGATGTTCTTTCTTGAATTGATTCTTTCCAATATATTTTTAAGCGATGGATTGTCTTGCAAACATTATCAGAATAGCATTTGAAATTTTTACATATTGTTCTTTTTTGTGTTTTCTTCTTGTTTCGATTGGCTATTTTGATTCTGCTATTCATTAGAAAATGGCAAGTGTTAGGGGACCTCACCTATAAACTATTTTTCCTGGGGTTATACCTTAATTTACTAGTATCTCTCTGCATTGTGATCCATCCCTTGCCAAAATTTACTTATTACTTTCCATATACAGGATTTTGGTGGAATCATCTGCACCTGACTAATTCTTCTGACATAATTTATTTGTTCTGATTCTTGTAGCCCTTCAATTGTCTGTGCAAGACAGTGGAGCAGATCAATCAAACCCGACAGACATGAATAAGTTGTTGGCAGATCAATCCTTCGTGTCCTCCATCCTTGCTTCAGTAAGTCTACTGTGTTGATATATTCTTGCTTTTCTAGGTACACTGTCATAGTTAATTGATCATTAAATATGTAGTACATACTAAAAAAAATGGAAGAAACATTAAACTACCACTCCTGTCGTTACATTTCATGGTTGATTTGCTTTAACAGCTTCCTGGTGTTGATCCAAATGACCCCCATGTCCAAGATTTGCTTGCTTCTATGCAGAGTCAGTCTGAGGTGAGTTCAGCTATTGATATTGATTGAAGAATCGTTGGTTAAGAAATTTAATTTTGATTAAGATATTATTTAGTTCTTACATTTCTATCTTATTAAACTCTCTCTCTCTCTCTCTCTCTCTCTCTCTCTCTGAGTTGTTCTTGCCATTCTGTCCAATTTTTTGCAAGTTCAGTTTATGTATGAGAGTGACATGATGCCAGCTGTAACATTAGATTGAGGATGAGATGATAGAAAGATCATGGAATGATAAATATATGAACTCTGTCTAATCTGTAAATGTGGTATTGATTGTTTAAATCTTAGCACACAAAAATTGAATCTTTGTGCAAAATTCGTCATATTATTGTTGGTACTCTATATTTTTTCAAGTGTGTATATTAGTTCCTAGTGCAAAATTCCCTATATTTTTCTTTTTGGTTTCCTCTGTTTCAATCATCGTCTTTCCTTTGGGGTATGATTGTTGTTGGAAAATACAATTAGATGCAAATGTTGAAGAGATTCGTCATATATTTCTTTGTTTAAGAACTATAATAATCAGAACAAACCTTTGAAAAAGATGCTAAAGCTGATCTTTTCTTTGCTTTGCTCCATGCATTATGAGATGATTGAATATCGAGCCCTACTGCTTAATTTTCTTCCCTTAGTGACGACGAAATGAAACCTATAGTCAGTTAATCATATTAGGCTTTTGTGTTTTGACTAAACTTGCTCAAATGAAATTAAGTACCGTTCACTTACAGCTCTTCTAGTGCATGTTTTTGTTACCCTTGATTTGTTACTGATATATTTGGTTCCAGCAGAAGAAGGAAGAAGACAAGGCACCAAAAGAAGAGGAAAAGAAGTGAACATGCCTATAATCAAATGTCCGCCATCAGGTGTAATTTCAATCTTTACCGATTATGTCTGTTTTGTTTTTGCCATGATGGTTGTCATTAGATAAAATTTCTTTGCAATGTGTATTGATTTTTATATATTTCTTTTCACCAAATGTGGGAGATCATCCTAGCGAGTGTTAATCCCTTGAGCTAAATGGGAAATTCTGTTGCACAGGTCAAGCATCTTTTACCCAAATAGTTCTGCAAGGTATTCGAGTTGGCACTCAGGATGGTTGTAATTGTTGTCAATCATAGGGACTATGCTATGAACAATCTTATGTTATGATGGAGAAGTACATGTGATGAACTGATCTAGCATAACCTAGTGAATTTGAATATAATTTGTTGTTGCATTTTCTGTCAAATGGCAATTTGGATGGAAATACATGTGGCATGGATTACTCAATCTTGGTCAGGAGCTTTATTCATCTTTGCCAAGTGTTTGTCTATAAGTATGACCTTTCTGTTGCTGCAGACTTGTTTGGGCGTGGTGTTTGGGTTAGGGCACTTGGTGGTGTCTCTTTTTTCTTATATTTTTTCAATTTTCACCTTCCTTTATTTGGCCTTAAAGCAAGACTAATGATCATTTTAAAATTTCAACGAAATGCTCCACTTCTGAAGTTCCTAAGGTTCCAAGATGGTGCTTTTGTGGCTTGTGCTTGGGTTTGCATATAATTGATGTCAGAATGTGTATATAGCCCAAGTGGCGAGAATTTGAGGGAAATATGATGGCCGTCAGTTGCCATGAATTTATGGTAGTGAAAGATGTTAACAGCTACTATGATAAAGAGAGCTCCGATAGAGATGTAAGCATAAGCAGTAACTGGTTGGGACGATTGACCCACAGGCTACGTTGGGGGATAAAACAGGATTGATAAACAGGGAGGACAGATTGGAAAGGACGGATTTAGGGGTGGTTTGGTTTTATTTTCATTTTCTAATTTTCGCTTTTGTACTATCCAACACTCCAAAAATTTCTTTGTTTTACACATCAAATTAGTATTATAAAAGTACCAATGTCATAAAAATAACAATGCCTCACAATGTTTATGTGAACCTTTTTGTGCGTCATGTTATAATCCTAATTAATGTTTATCAGATACAACAAGAGGGCATAATTTACAGTGTCCTTTTTCTTTTCATAAGTTATTTTTAAAAGTTACCAGTCTTTTTTTTTTGTCATAATTTTTTGACTATTTGAAAGGAAATTACTCTTATATAAATAAGACTTTTGGAGCTTTTTCAATCATAGAATATGGGTCTATGGATGACTTCTATGAGAGAATTACACTCCCACTCTCGTTTAGAGTTGACCGTTTTGTGAAGTCACGAATTTATGAATTTTTTTATTTTTATTTTTCAACAAATTATTATGAAAAGGTTGTCAAGTTCAAATTCTGGATGCTAAATAAAAAAAATAAAAACTAATGAAGTAAACGCTCTGCTGTGAACTACGATTTGCTGATTTTTTTATGATACTTTTTTTATTTGGTTTATGTTAATCTTCTATTCCTCTTTATTTTTATTATATAATTAAACATGATCATGTAAATAAGTACATAATATTATTGTCATAGCTAATATTCATACACATATATAACAAAGTAAATTAATTATCCAAATTTGAGCATCACATAAAACGATAACTGTATAACAAAACATATAATAAAATATATGTAATATAAAATTTTACTTTTGATATGAATTATATCCTCATTTGCCTGTGAATCTGAGTGTTAATACTTTCTAAATTGATTATTCAAGGAACTTTGGTAAATTGATTTTCGGAGTCCAAAATCAGAGAGTGATTGAATTTTTTAAAACTTATTTCACAGTTTGAAGAATAAAGGTAATTTCAACTCTTCTTTGAAAAATGTATTAATTATAAGATGTCCAGAACAAATAAGATACTATTAAAAGTTACTATATATAATGCGGTACAAGTTTAAAGTTTTATGATGAAATAGTAATGTATGAATAGGATTTCTACATTATTGTTAATAAAAAGAGAAAAAGAAAAAAGAAAAATTGATCTTTTTGTGAACTTTTTCACACTGAATTTTATGTTTTTAGGTCATATTTATAATTTTTTTTCATATTTATTTGTTAGGAGTAAGAGAGATGTCGAAGAATAAGATAATAGGTTTAGGAAAACGGATCAACATGTTATGCTTGGTTTTGATTTAACAAAATGTAGTTTTCTTGATTTTTTTCTATAAATGCTAAGCTTTATGCTTTGATTATTGGATTATTTTATTTTACAGTCTTGTACTATTTACGAATTACAATCAAAAGAGTATCATGATTTTTATTGTATCACTTTGTCTGCTTCAAATTTTTTAAATATTTTAATCACCAAATTTACAAATTTTATAAATCTATCAAATTGTCCCATGACAAATGTAAAGAAAACAAGAAAAAATACTCATTTGTCTCACCATCCTCTTCCCCTCCCATCGACCTCTTATGTTTCCTTACTTCTCTATGTCTTCGATAAAAGAATTGATACTAAAATCAATTTTACTAAATAAAATTTAGTTATGTATGAGTTCATAAAAATAAATTGATTTTTATTCAAGAAGAAAAAAATAATATTAAGATCATCAGTTAATCCGGCCAGAAAATTTTCATCATATAATTATTAAACAATCAAGTTGCTTAATTAATCGGGCCCTTAAAGCTAAAATAAAATTAAGAATAAATTGGTGGACAATTACTAAAATTAATTAAAACAAGAAAGAAAAAAAAAACGCAGTAAAATCATTAACCAATTACTCCAAAAAACCCAAGAAAATGTCCATCATGTCATAATGTTACAGAGAATATTTTATTAACATTATACACCCAGTTTTTACTATCTAATATCACTAATATTACGTTAGGATTATACATCTTAGTGACTAGAAATTTAAACTACAACATAGGATATTTTCATAACTTCAAATAGTACTCCATCCATCACAATATATATATATATCTTATTTGACTTTTTTAAAGAAATAAAAAAAATCAATTTCTGTTGTTTTCTTACAAAATTACTCTTCGTTTATCAATATTACAAAAAATTAAAAAAAATATTAAGCTATAATATATATGTTATTCAAAATTTCCCGTTTAAAACATAACAAAATCCTTTAAAATTACATAATTAACTTCTTAGATGAAGGAAATAACTGTTTATAATTGGATTAAAAAGAAATAGAAAATTGTCATGCAAAATGTGAGGCATGATTTAAGTTTGATTTTTATGTTTCGGCTTTTGTCTGTTTATAAAACATTTTTTTTCCTACTTAAGGCTATCGTGTTATGGAAATGATACCTTCAATTTACATCTCATTAGATTAAATCAAAATCAATAATAGGCAATTAAAAAATACATATATTTTTTTTTCAAGTATAGGACATATATTTTGGGACAATTGAAAATAGAATAATGGACATCCTTTGCGAGATAGAGGAAGCAAAACTTTTATTTTTTCCTAACTCAAATCTTAGAGGACCAAACATAGACTAAGATGTTGAGGGTGAGAGAAAAGGGGAGGGAATGATAAGAAGAGTATTTTTTTTATTTTGCAATTATTAGTAGGAATTAATTTGGTTGATTGGTTGCAATATTTAAGAAATTATTTTAAGAATTTGAGGGGCAAGGCGGAGATTGCAGTCTCTTGGTTGAAGATAGTAAAATGGGAAACACTGAAATTAACCCTTGATTTTTAACTTTCCTTTTGATTAGTTATGAACCTTAATTGATAAAATTATGGGCTATTACAAGTACTTTTTGAAAAAGATTAACTTATTAATCATTATTATATATGTGTAATTATTCAATTTAGTCATACATTATTCTTTACAGCACCAATATATTTAATATTTTTAGATAAGTGTTTTTAATTTAAGTAGATAGTGTAGTTAAATTTTTTACTTCGTTTCGATTTGATCTTTCAATCATTATTTTTTAACGATTAATTGGTGGTCATTTTAAGTATCAATTCAATGTGTTTTAACACTTTTGAATGATTTTAGTTTTTTTTTTTTAATTTTGGAATGGTGTATATGCACTATACATTTATATACACAGGGTTAGTTTGAATTTGTAGATGAGATTGATAAAATTGATTGCATAAAATAGGATTGTACTGTTCATGAATATTATAATAAATTTATTTACATATTTTGATTATATGATTGAAAATTAAGAAATCAAAGAATATTAACAATCTTTTATTTGCATCGAAGCATTATATATGTTATTAAAGAAAAATATTTAAATTGCCCTTAACAAATAGACAAAACATAATACATTTATACTCTCGTGCTTGCCTTTTCTACTATCTATTAGAAGCTCCATTTTTTTTCATTTCTTTCTTTGAACTTGTTTTTGTTTCCAAAAAAATCCATTTTTTTGTTCGAAGATCCCCAAGCAATCCCATCACGATAACGAAAACACTGATTAACTATAGAAAAAGAAATGTAAAATGAGTAAGGCAAGAGAAATCAAACAATGAGCTATTCAATTAAACTCATGAATAGAAAACAATACCTTTGAACAAATTGGCGAATTTTAGGATGTTTAGGCTGAGAAACTTTCGCTGAATTTTGAGAGAGAGTTTGCAGTGTCATTTGAAACCCAAAAAATATACCGTTCCCAATGTGATCTCCCACAACACCATTTTAACCACACTTCCACAATATATTCTCTGGCCTAGTTTACTTTTCCAAATAAGTCCATATTGATAAATTTATCCAGATTCATTGTGTACTTCAAGTGATTCGACCTGTTAGATATCCAATGACCCGTTGCTATTTTGAAATTTGGGTTGGATTGTAATCCTACCCAAAAGATGAGATCCAATAATCCTACCAAGCCCAATACCAAAATAATGATGCACAAATGTCTATTTTATCTTAAAAGTTGAATGTGAAATTACATGAAATGCCCCAATTCTTTTGCATTTGGAAACTCTACTGAGAACTTGTTTTCTTATTTACCTTGGAATCCAGAAAAGAGTTACCCATGGTCGTCGAGCTGCCCTTGCTGTAGCTGCTCTGGAATACATAATACCCAACTTCATAGTGCTCAAACCCATATATCCTAAAATATCTTTGTTGAAAAGTCTCATATGAGTACAAGTTTCAATATAAGGGAAAAAATGAAAATAACATCAGTACCAAAATTATTTATACACATCTGTATATTTATTTAATTATAATTAGACTAACAAATACCTTTCCAATATGTGTCCAATAACGACCATTCGCAGTCACCCTATTATGTTTGTTACAATAGCTTACCCCAAATGTATGAATGTATTGAACAAACTCATTAAATCTATTGCTACAACTTTAAGGTTGCAAACCCAAGTGTAGGTTGTAATAAGTAATAAATTTATCATGAGTTCGAGGTCGATCCACAGGGAAGTTGTTTGAAAAAATTCAAGTTTATATTTCTAAAAAGATGGAGTTTATGTGAATCAAAATATATGAACAATTAATGTATGATGTAACTAAAGAAAAACCAAAGTAATAAAAGTACTGAGGATTAGGGATCCACTCTTGAGTTTTGGATAGAAAAATGATTATTTATTCGTTTTACCTCTATTAATTGCCACAATTGGAATCCATACATAATGAAGGTTCCAATGAGAAAATATTATCAAGTAACTCATGTAATAAGGTAATCATGATATTGTCTTACTATTGCAAATTATCTCTTAACGCCAACACTTATTTATGGGATCAAGCATGTATGTACACCTTTGTCAACAACAAATCAAGGTTTCACACTAGCAGTCGGTGGGGTAAAACCGTACAATAAGCTAAATGAACCCAAGTATTTATTGTGCCATTGGAGATACATAAATCAAGAATCACCACAAAACAAGTAGGGTTTAGATAAAAAATAAAAATAATAATACAACATACTTAAACAATTTCTACCCTTATAACCATTTCTCTTCCTCCATCAAGAGATTCACCCTTTTTCCTCAGCAAAATAAAATTTAGAAAGACATAATAAAAGTAACAAATACTAAAAATATAAGAGAAACTAGAGAATGCATTTATATTACTACTAGAAAACTTACAATACTAGAAAATATACAAACTAGATAACTTAGCCTAATGAAACCCTCTACCCCCCTCCTCTTACAAGCTTAATAGATGGCCTATTTATAGTACTTGGAGTAAGCTAGAGGCCAAACAAATAATGGAGGGGTTAATCAAGTGGTATGCTAGTTGCCAATAGTTGGTAAGTTGTTACACAAATTTCTCATCCACTGAATTGAATTATATTTTTTGGTCAGATACATCCAGATTTTGAAGATATGTGAAGAATAAAAATTGTAGATCTTTTATCACTGATATATTTTCATATATCTTTTATCAAATTTGGCAGTCGAATGAAGGAGATATGGTCAAATTACCGAGTCATATCCAAGAGCCACCTTTAACATCAGCAGCAACTTGCAGCCTATGGTTTTACCATTTCGACACATTTTCACACCATCTTGTCTTCAGTGAACTTGTTTATTTAGTTCTTGGGTATAACATATCCGAATTTCAGCCCAAAATAAAATTTAGACTCAAGATATATAACCGAATTGGTAAAATAAGTCAATACTGGGCTGAACTCTGATCTGAATTTTGGTGATCCATTTTGTACAACTATTTGGATGAATTTTTTGCTATCATCAAGACTAAATT
Organism: Paulownia fortunei; assembly: GCA_019321725.1. Classification (NCBI taxonomy): domain Eukaryota; kingdom Viridiplantae; phylum Streptophyta; class Magnoliopsida; order Lamiales; family Paulowniaceae; genus Paulownia; species Paulownia fortunei. Next base: position 13,473,093 of record CM033110.1, read on the forward strand.
AGATTGAGCCTCCAACATAAAAGTTGTACCTCTGTCTCTTGCCTTTCAAATGAAACAACCTTCAGGTCCATAGGGCTTTTTATCATGAAGTTATGCTTAAATTACAAAAACTGTACAAGTCTAGAAACATGCTTCCATTTATTCCCTAACACAAAACATTAATAAAACAATAATATTAACAAGAATAAAGCAAGAAAAAATATAAAAGATTTGATACAAAAATATGTCAAAATTTGCACTTATCAAATTTCCCCACACTTAACCTTTGCTTGTCCTCGAGCAAGCTTAAAATAAACATAAACTAATCCACTTTCGTAGAAAATCACGATTGCATTTAGCATATGAAACAAGCCTTTAAACCCTAGGTGGCCCATAGAGGATGAGTTGTAGTCTCGTGAAGGTTTCCAGCAGTGATACCTACAAACACCTATAATAACTATCTTCCAACTTTTATTCTCATGAAGCAACAAAGTAATATGGAAATAAAATCAAACAAGTGTTGAGTTTAACTCTTAGTCATTCAAAAATCAATATATTTCCACAATAAGCATACTCAAGTGTGTGTGTGGACAGTTAATGTCAATAGTGATGAAACTATGCATGTTTCAAATAAGTGAATTCTCATAAATCCTTACAAAAACCATCACCCAATCTCTAACAGAAAAGTTAAACATAATAGGCTCTTCCTTTGGTGCAAATCTCCACTACACTGAAGGCACCACACGAAATTAAAAGATCTTCAACAAAGGTTGTAATGGGGCCAAAGGGTGTGATGATGTAGCTAAGAAATAAAAGGATAGGATGCAACAAAGGTTCTAAAAACTTCATGGAATTAGAGACATAAAATTTATTGATGAAGAATTCTCAAACTCCACAAATTTCACACTAGGGTCTATTGTTATTGAATTGGACCCCTCTTATTCATCTTGCAACATTTCATTTTTAGTTGCAACTTGTAGCAATTTGCAACCTTTTTTTATTTTTTTATTATTATTATTGTTTTTCCTTTTTTTAATTTTTTTTTAAAGAGAAACTCTCCCACACTTATCTTCTATTCCAACCTGAATTTTTTCTGTAAGTTCAAGCTGTCAATTGAATGTCTCTTAAACTCCAATCATTTTTAGAACAATGGTTGGATAATAGTGTATTTAGGTTAGGTAAAAAGATATGGTTACAAAAAAAATATTTATTTATTGTAAGGCTCAAAGTGGTTTACTAGGGGGATGTTTTCTTGAAACATCATATAGGAAATAAGCTGATTTGGCAATGGTATAGGAAGCCTAATGCCTTAATCATTTTTCTAGTGGTGCACTATCAGTCGTTCGTCTCGACAGACCAAAAGTAAAAGTTCTAATACTCAACCCCTACATATTGAAGATTCAAGTGATGATTAGAGCAAGGGCATAAGAACTATCTATTTTGACATGATTGTCTTCACACTAAATAACATATCTATTTGTGCAAAATAAAATTTGAGTATAATTATCGCAAAAATATATTAACCAAATAACAACATTAAAGTCCAAAAAACACCCATCATCAATCAAACCATATTATTCATGCTTAATTTTAATCATTGAAGTTGGAAGAACCTCTACGACTCAAAAAAAAAAAACAATTGGTAATTTACAAACATTTGTTAAAAACTTCACAAACCTACCATGTTATGGAAAAAATAGGGATGCGTCTCAAGAGTGTTACAATTACCCTTTACTCAGCCACCTTTTTTCATGCTTTCAACGGACCCATAAAAAAACAAGCTTGATTTATATTTAATTTTTTAATTTTTTAATTTTTTAATTTTTTTATTTTTTAAATACTAAAAAAACACACATTGAATATACAAGTCATGATATCAATTATCCCTCTCCCCAACTAATCGAGACATTGTCCCAAATATCAAAAATAGATAGGAAAGTAGAGTTTGAAAGATATCACCTGAAATGCGGCTAATAAAGCTGAAACAAAAAAAACATACTATTAGATAAAATCATTAACAATAAGTATCACAGACTGATAGTCAAATTGAATTTGTGTTTTTGACCATTGTTCCTGTTGGACCAATCGACATTGCCGAGGCTGGATCAGGTTTTGGCACATATGCTAGAAGTTGATCAATCAGCTGGTCAGGTGTCAGAGCAGAAATGATGATTTTTTTCGTAGAAAGTTGAAATAAACCCTTTTTTCGCAGCAATGATCTACAAAAGATAGCAAACATTTATAAAAAACCATTAACATTAAGAATACCTATAGGTTTTTGGTGAATGTTGAGTTGTGCTCAAGAGACAATTTGGAATAATTCCTCCAGTGTACCAAAACCGCCAGGTAGAATGATGAATGCATCCGCATTGTTTAACATGTTAGGCATTCTGTCCTGAATATGTGACACTTTTAGCTCATCTTCAATGGTCATACCTGTGATATTCTGTACTGTTAAAGATTTTGGGATAACTAACTCCCAAAACTTTGACACCTCCTACATAAGCAGAAATAGCAACACTCCCCATTAACCCCAAACTGCCTCCCCATACACTAATGATTTTTCTTTCTGCTAAAGTTCTACCAAGGTTATTGGTTGCCCCTATAAACTCACCATTTTTTCCTAGATTGGATCCACAAAAAACACAAATGGAATTAAATTTGCGAGTTTGAAGAACCTTCTATTTTTTTTCTTTTTGAAAATAAGTTTGCAAATAGAGTGAGTACGGTGATATTTATTGAGGTGTGAATAGGGAATGCATTTATTGCATGTCTTTTTTTTGTTAAAAAGGTTGAAAATAAGGACACATACGAAATTTAAAAATTACCTACTTACACGTGTATGTACAATATAGTTGTGATTGTGGCTCACATCTTCCTCTAGTTTTACGTCTAGTAACGGCTTAAACGCCTCTATGGGTCGAGGATATGCTTCCCATCCAGTTTTCTTATAAACTGGAAAACAGGGTCTTTTAATGTCAGATTCCCAAGACTATAAAGCTCATATTCATTTTGAAAACGATCCCATAAATCAAGAATTGCACGTTGTACCAATCCACATGAATGCATCTCAAGAGTCAATATAATGTGATCTAAAGACTCCTTACTCAGTCCATCCATAATGAATTTAAGTTTATCTTCTCGATTTTTAGAGACCATTCCTAAAGAACGACACTTTATGTTGCAAGTCCATCTAGCACAAATGTACAAACTTTCATTTTTTTCGCCCTTCGTTTTTTTGAATATGTGCTTTTACCAAAAACCAGATATGTATCAAGCAAATCTAGAAAACTCATGTGAAAACTCACCTGCCCTTACCTTTGCTTCAATTATCCATCGTATGTCCTCCGGGATGCCCTTGTGCATAAGCATCCTCAATCTTTCAATCCTGATTTTATAAATTTTCAAAATTGTATTTTTAGAAAGAAAAGGAAATCGCTTCTTGAGAGTTAGAAATGTCACCCATTTTGAAAAGAACAAGAAAAGAGAATGAGAAAAGCAAAGAAAATTTGTACAAAGATTTCAGTTGTTTTTGGAAAATGACAAGTCCGACTTTTATAGCCACGGAGTACCGTTATTCGCCATTTAACGGGAAAAAAATAAAAGAAAGAGAAAAAATGTTCAAGAGAATGAGTATATATACAACAATCATAACAAGGGTTAAAAAGAAAAAGAATTTTCTCTTTGTGATTGATTTTCTAGAAATGGTTTAACTCTTGTCCATTTACTTTGAATATGTTACTATTTCTAGGATTTTCAATGTCAATCGCCCCATAAGGATATACTTTTTTTTACAACAAAAGGACCACTCCACCTTGATCTCAATTTTCTAAGGAAACAAATGCAATCGAGATTATAAAGTAAAACCTTTTGACCAACCTCAAATATTTTTCTTGAAATTTTATTATCATGAAAATCTTTGATTCTTGCTTTATAAATTTTAGAATTCTCATATGCATCATTTCTCAGTTCTTGAAGTTCATTGATTTGCAATTTGCGCAATTTTGAAGCTTCATCAAGGTTGAAGTTAAACATTTTGATTGCCAATAAGCTTTATGTTCAAGTTCAACAGGTAAATGACAAGGTTCCATAAACTATCCTATAAGGAGACATGCCTAATGATGTTTTGAAAGCAGTTCTATATGCCCAAAGTGTATCGGTAAGTCTAAGAGACCAATCTTTAGGTTTGGGTTAACTATTTTTCCAAAATTTGTTTTATCTCCTATTTGCAAGTTCAACTTGTCCATTTGTCTGAGGGTGATAAGGGGTTGCAACTTTATATGATTCCATATTTTCTCATTAAAGTTCCGAAACTTTGTTACAAAAATATTTTCCCCCATCACTGATAATAGATCTAGGAATTCCAAATCGACTTAAAATATTTTCTTTCAAAAATTTATCACTATTTTGTGATCATTGTTTTGACAAGAAATTGCCTCGATCCATTTTGAACATAATCTATGGAAACCAATATGTAAAGAAAACCAAATGATAATGGAAATGGCCCCATAAAATCAATACCCAACAGTCAAAGATTTCAATCACTAGGATAGGGTGTAGGGGCATCATATTTCTTTTTGAAAGGGACCCTAACTTTTGACAATTTTCACAACTTTTGCAGAAAGTGTAAGTATCTTTGAAAAGAGTTGGCCAATAAAATCCACATTGCAAGATTTTGTAGTAGTTTTTTTTACAGAAAAATGACCACCACATGCTTCTGAATGACAAAATTAACAATATTACCTATCTCATTGTCAGGCACACATCTTTGAAAGATTTGATCCGGACAATATTTGAATAGGTATGGATCATCCCAATAAATTTTTTTAACCTCAGTCAAAAATTTCTTTTTGTCTTGAGAGTTCCAATGCGATGGCATCTTTCCTGTCACAAGAAAATTAACAATGTCAGCAAACCAAGGTAAAATAGAAACATTAAATAGTTGTTCATCAGGGAAAGTGTCATTAATAGGTGTGGTTTGAAATGAGTCATCACAAATAAGTCTCGACAAATGATCAGCCACTACATTCTCTACTTCCTTTTTATCTCGAATAGTAACATTAAATTCCTAGAGTAAGAGAATCCACCTAATCAGTCTTGGTTTAGCATCTTTTTTTGACAAAAGATATTTCAAAGCTGCATGATCACTGAAAACAACAATTGGTGAGCCAACAAGATAAGATCGAAATTTATCAATGCAAAATTACAATAAGTAATTCTTTTTCAGTTGTTGTATAATTCAATTGAGCACCATTTAAAGTTTTACTTGCATAGTAAATAACATATGGTTTTTTATCTTTTCTTTGTCCCAAGACAGCTCCAACAGCATAATCACTAGCATCACACATTATTTCAAAAGGTAAAGTCCAATCTGGAGGCTGCATGATTGGAGCAGACGTAAGCATGCTTTTAAGCTTAACAAAAGCATTTTCACAGTTTTCAATCCATTCAAAAATAGTGTCTTTTGTTAGAAAATTACACAAAGGTTTAGATATTATACTAAAATCTTTGATAAATCTTCTATAAAAACCAGCATGTCCTAAAAATGATCTAATCTCCTTCACAGTCTTTGGTGTTGGCAAATTGGCAATTAACTCAATTTTAGATTTATCAACCTCAATACCTTCTGATGATATAATGTGTCAAGAACAATACCAGTTGTTACCATGAAGTGACATTTCTCCCAATTGAGCACAAGATTCTTTTCTTCACACCTGATCAAAAACTTTTTAAATTAGATAAGCAATCATCAAATGAATTACCAAAATAGAAAAATCATCCATGAAGACTTCAAGAAAACGTTCAACCATGTCACTAAAAATACTAAGCATGCATCATTGGAATGTAGCTGGTGCATTACATAATCCAAAAGGCATCCTTCGATATGCAAAAGTACCAAAAGGACATGTAAAAGTTGTTTTCTCTTGATCTTCAAGTGCAATTGCAATTTGATTATACCCAGAATATCCATCTAAAAAGTAATAAAATTTGTGTCCCACAACTCTTTCTAAAATTTGATCCATGAAAGGTAATGGAAAATGATATTTTCTAGTAACTGAGTTGAGTTTCCTATAGTCAATGCACATTCGCCAACCAGTAACAGTCCTAGTTGGAATTAATTCATCATTCTCATTCTTGACTACAGTAACTCCAGATTTCTTAGGTACAACTTGAGTAGGACTTACCCATTTGCTATCAGAAATAGAATAAATGATTCTATTATCTAAGAGTTTAATGACTTCATTTCTTACTACTTCTTTCATATTAGAATTTAGCATTCGTTGGATTTCTCTAGATGGTTTAGCATTTTCCTCTAGATAGATGTTATGTGTGCAAATGAAGGATTAATATATTTAATATCAGCAATGGTCCATCCTAAAGCATTCTTATGCATTTTCAGAGTTTCGATCAACTTACTTTCTTGAGATGCATTGAGTTTGGAAGAAATTATTACTGGAAAAGTCTCATTCTCACCCAAGAAAGAGTATTTCAAATTATCTGGCAAAGGTTTCAATTCAACCACGGGAGCTTTAATACTTTCAACTTTTTAAATAAGTCTCCAAAGAATCTGAAGAGTCAGTAATAGTAAAGTATTCATGAACAAGTTCCTCAATTGAATCCACTTCATGTACTTCGACATCTTCTGTAGGTTGCATACAAACATTAAACACATTTAGTTCCAAAGTCATATTTCAAATGATAACTTCAAAATGCCAAAATGATAGGAATTTGAAGTTGCAAGAAAAGGACGACCCAAAATGATAGGAATTTGTGTATGTGTTTGTGCAACAGGCTCTGTGTCCAAAATAATAAAATCAACTGGAAAGTAAAACTTATCAATTTGTACCAACACATCTTCTACTATTCCTTTGGAACTTTAATCGAACGATCAGCTAGTTGGAGTACAACAGAAGTTGTTTTAAGTTCTCTCAAACCTAACTATTCATAAACTGAGAAAGATAGAAGATTTACACTAGCACCAAGATCAAGCAAAGCACGCTCTATTATAGTGTTTCCTATGATACATGAAATGGTTGGACAACCTAGATCTTTGTACTTTGGTGGAGTGAATTGTTGAATGATTGAACTAACACTTTCAGTTAAAAATGCCTTTTTTTGTACATGATGTTTTCTTTTGATTGTACACAAATCTTTCAAAACTTTGGCATAAGGTGGAACTTGCTTGATTGCATCCAATAATAGAATATTAATCTTGACTTGTTTAAAAATTTCATAAATTTCAGCATTTGAGTTCAATTTCTGAGTTGCTTGCAATCTTTGAGGAAAGGGTGCTGGAGCTAAATATTTTTGTTTTCATCATTTTCACACTTACCTTCTTCAAACTTACCTTCATCGTCAAGACTATTTTCATTTTTCATTTCTAGAGGTGGATTAGAAACTTTCTCCTTGGGATGAATAGTCTTGTCAACAACTTTTCCATTCCGAAGAGTTGTAACTGAATTAACCTCCTTGACTGCATTTTCACCTGAAGAAGAAACATGACACTGAGTAGAAGGATTAGGTTGAGGTTGAGCAGGAAATTTACCTTTTTATGAGTACGCAAAGAAGTTGTCAGTGTTGAAAGTGTGTTTCTGATCTCTTTGATAGCTTGTGAAGTCTGATTATTGATGTTTGTTTGTTCATGCATAAATGCTTGCAAAGTCTCCTCAATGGATTTTGTATGTGGAGGTGGATAAGAATGAAAGTTTCGTGGTTTTTGTGAATGCAGTGGTTGGCACGGTTATCATCTCGCCAACTGAAATTGGGATAATTTCTCCATTGTGGATTGTAAGTTTCAGAATATGGAGAATGGAAAGGTTTTTTGAATGTGTTCCATAAAATTTGCTTGTACTGGAATGTTTGGACATTCATTGGTGGAGTGCCCCAAAATTTCACAATTGCTACAAACTTCTTCCTCTTGCACATATTTGATTTTCTTTACTTTTTTAAGTTCCATGGCTTCAACTTTTCTTGTTAAACTAGCAAGTTTAGCATTTAGATCATCTTCTTGGCTAAGGTAATATTTTCCTTTATTACTATTAGCAAGATTAGATCTAATAGAACCTTTGGAAGAATTCACACTATGCCATGATTGAGAGTTTTCTGCCAAATGATCTAGATATTCTAGGGCTTCATCAGGTTCCTTATCAAGAAACTCACCATTACATATTGTTTCAACAAATTATTTTGTTTCAGGAGTTAAACCTTCATAAAAGAAACTAATTAAGCGCCATTTTTCAAAATCATGATGTGGGCATGAATTCAACAAATCTTTAAATCTTTCCCAACATTGAAAGAAAACTTCATTCGAATTTTGAGAAAAATTTTGAATTTATCTTTTCAAAGCATTAGTTTTATGAGTTGAAAAGAATTTTTTCAAGAATTCAACTTGCATTTCTTGCCAAGTGCCAATTGACATAGGTTTTAAAGAATTAAGCCAATTTTTTGCTTTATCTTTTAAAGAGAAAGAAAATAATTGAGCTTAACAATCTCATTTGTGCAAGTTTGATCATCAAAAGTGGCACATACTCATCAAATTCTTTTAAATGCAAGTAAGGGCTTTCAGAGTCTAAACCATGGAAAGTAGGAAGTAAAGGATCATACCTGACTTGAATAAAAAATTATTTGCATTTAGAGGAAAAATGAAACAAGAAGGAGAAGAATTTCAAGTAATAACGCATGGTACACACCTGTTGATTCTCATTTTCATCCTGGACACTTTCATTTTTAGCTATGGTGGAAGTGTGTGGAGATGATTGAAACAAATTTCCAAATAAAGTTTCGGAATTATTTCTTACTAAACATCGAGAATTATGACTACGATACCATATAACCATATATCCATAAAGAAAATAAACAAACTATATTTACAAAGGAAAAATATTAACAAACCTGAATACTTACCTTGCCTTCCCGGCAACGGCGCCAAAAACTTGCTACAACTTTAAGGTTGCAAACCCAAGTATAGGTTGTAGTAAGTAATAAATTTCTCGTGAGTCCGAGATCGATCCACAGGGAAGTTTTTAAAGAATTCAACTTTATATTTCTAAAAAGATGGAGTTTATGTGAATCAAAATATATGAACAATTAATGTATGATGTAACTAAAGAAAAACTGAAGTAATAAAAGTATTGAGGATTAGAGATCCACTCTTGAGTTTTGGATAGAGAAATGGTTATTTATTCGTTTTACCTCTATTAATTGCCACAATTGGAATCCATACACAATGAAGGTTCCAATGAGAAAATATTATCAAGTAACTCATGCAATAAGGTAATCATGATATTGTCTTACTATTGCAAATTATCTTTTAATGCCAACACTTATTTATGGATCAAACATTTATGTACACATTTGTTAACAACAAATTAAGGTTTCACATTAGCAGTCGGTGGGGTAAAACCATACAATAAGCTAAATGAACCCAAGTATTTGTTGTGTCATTGGAGATACATAAATCAAGAATCATCACAAAACAAGTAGGGTTTAGATCAAAAATAAAAATAATAATACAACATACTTAAACAATTTCTACCCTTATAATCATTTCTCTTCCTCCATCAAGAGATTCACCCTTTTTCCTCAACAAAATGAAATTTAGAAAAACATAATAAAAGTAACAAAGACTAAAAATATAAGAGAAACTAGAGAATGCATTTATATTACTACTAGAAAACTTACAATACTAGAAAACATACAAACTAGATAATTTAGCCTAAAGAAACCCTCTACCCCCTCCTCTTACAAGCTTAATACATGGCCTATTTATAGTACTTGGAGTAAGCTAGAGGCCAAACAAATAATGGAGGGGTTAATCAAGTTGTATGCTAGTTGCCAAGAGTTGGGAAGTTGTTACACAAATTTCTCATCTACTGAATTAAATTACATTTTATAGTTAGATACATCTAGATTTTGAAGATATGTGACGAATCAAAATTGTAGATCTTTCAGTTCTAATAGATTTTCATATATATTTTGTCAAATTTGGCGGTCAGATGAAGGAGATATGATCAAATTAGCGAGTCATATCCAAGAGCCGCCCTTTAACATCAGCAGCAAATTGCAGCCTATGGTTTTACCATTTCAACATATTTTCACACCATCTTATCTTCAAAAAACTTGTCTATTTACCTCTTGGGTATAACATATCCAAATTTCAGCCCAAAATAAATTTGGGCTCAAGATATATAACCGAATTGGTAAAATAAGTCAATACTGGGCTGAACTCTGATCTGAATTTTGGTGATCCATTTTGTGCAACTACTTGGATGAATTTTATGCTATCATCAAAACTGAATTGGGTTGAGCCTCCAACATAAAAGTTGTACCTCTATCGCTTGGCTTTCAAATGAAACAAGCTTCAGGTCCATAGGGCTTTTTATCATGAAGTTATGCTTAAATTACAAAAACTACACAAGTGTGGAAACATGCTTCCATTTATTCCCTAACACAAAATATTAATAAAACAATAATATTAACATGAATAAAGTAAGAAAAGTATAAAGGATTTGATACAAAAATATGTCAAAATGTGCACTTATCATCCATTGTGGAATTTTTGAACTTTGATCTTAACCTTGGCAACACTGAATGGTTTTCCAAAAATTTTGTGATAAATCTTCAGCGATGGATGCTAGTAAATTATTCCAAACACGGCGATCATCCAAATAATGAGTTTGGACTGACCTTAACAACTTCCTATATAAGAAATTAGACTCCTCACGTGTCCACTTAATGCTTTTGAACATGTTTCGGATGACTACATTTCGTGTTTGAGGCATAAGTAATAGTACCTTTCAAAAAATCTAATCATCAGTTAGGGAACAAGAAAACTTGAAATTGCTTGAAGCAAAGATTGAAATCTACCATATTCATTGATAATTATATGTATAAATAATAATTAAAATCTTGCATTTCACATAAACCATCAATACACTATAGATACATAACTGTATTTTCCAAAAATTACAATATCACCAAACATATCATCAAATCAAATATGGATCCAAACATACACTGATCTACAAGGCGATTGGCAAATAAAGATATTTTAAGTTAAAAATTTACACAAATCAAAACCTTTTAGAAACCTTATGCGCAATATATATTTTAAAAAATAGGAAACAAATATCTACTTCATGCAAACTTTTTTAGACAATGCTTCTTCTACGGTTTAGTAGAAAAACTAATGATAGTTAGGTAGAAATTATCAAAGCAAACTTATTCTTAGCATAATCAAACATCCGCAAATATTATCTTACCTCTTACGATAATAGTTTGGAGAAATGGGGGAGAGTATTTCTGAACCCACTGCTTTGTTAAATGACTGAGAGAGAGGAAATATGCACGGATCAAATTGCTCAGAGGCGTTGGTGAAGGTGAATAGTTCTGAAATGTTAAAACGAATGTATAATTATCTACATCATTATTGGGAGTTGTACAGATGCCATTAATAACCGAAGAAACAATGCATTTTGTTTGGGCATGATAGATTAAAGTGGCAATAAATAACTCTACTACCTTCTTCTGACATTGGTCTTTCATGTAGTGGTGCATATTAATATTACACTTTCATTAAATTGGCAACGGGAGTTAGAAATGTAGAGAGAGAGAAAAGTCAGTGGTTATGTGGGAATTGCAAATGGTGTTTTTTGTTTAGCTATTGTGTCATTAGTGCTAGTTAAATCCTATTTTTCAAATGTATATTCTCACATCACAAGTTTAATTCTCAATTTTATTGATGAAGAGTGTCTAGCACGTGTACAAACTTGGCTTAAATTTTAATGACATGTTTCATTTATAAATTAAGATGATGTCATACCTAGAAATATAGATAACAATGATTAACATACACACTAAACGATACATTAGAAACATTTCATTGGCCATATAACATATATTACAGAAGCTGGCAAATAACACCTACCTAAATCTACAAAGTTATGGGGGATCCAATTACTACCAAACAAAGCATGTGGTGCAACAAAATAGATTTAAAAACGATAGGGAATAATAGCAAACCGAGAATCAACATCTTTAGAAAAAAGACTAAGTCTGGTTATGACAATAATGATTTCAGGCTTTTTTCCATAGGGAGTTTGATGCAGTAGAACTGCTCGGTGGTTCGGCACTTGGAGAACGATGACCTAAACCAACACTATCATCTACCTTCCTTGTCTCATTTTTCTTCTCAACATTACTGGACATTACTAAAATCGTATCTACCTCAAGCAAGGAGGCATCACTTGTCGAGTTCGATGTGTACAAAGCAATTTCATTCCAAAATGAATTGTCTATAATGTCTTCGCTATACTCATAGCCAACATTTTGATGCATGTTTTTAGGATCATCAGCATACCCCCCGTCACCGTGGTCGCTCGAAATCTCTATTATTTCATTGCCATTAGGGCTATTTTCAGATGAACTTTCCTCTTGAAAAATACATTTTAGTGCATTAAATTCTATCTCACCCTTTAACATATATGCCATTGCCAGTGTTTCCTCCTGGGACCACAAGTAATTAATTGCATAATTTGTAGGATAATGATTTTAATTAATATTCAATATGTTATTAAAAAACCACATATATAAATGTCATGTTAAATAATCTACTAAAATAACATATTCAACTAACCCTACAAATAATTTCCTAAAGATCTTGGTCGCATTGAACTTCATGAGTCAATGGATTGTAGTTGACACCACTAAAATTCATCATCCAGTTGAAAACTCGATAACGCTTATACAGTTTTGTCATGCTCGCCACACAATACGCATAGTCAAAGTTGGTTCTTAATTATTGATTGACCACACCCCACAGCTGACATAATCGCATGGGCATTTCGACCGCCAACCTTAAAATTACCAAGAGAAGTTTGCTCCACTAGCTCTTCGAAGATTTTTTTGTCAACTTGCTTAGTCCATTTAGCAGAGTAGAAAACTCTATCTTGTGATATTGCTCCTTTTAGGACACGTTTTGGAGCCATGTTTTGAAGTAGGTATATGAAAAGTGTTTATTATCTAGGGAAGAAGCAGTTGTGTTGGCAATTTTTTTAATTGCCAGTCATTATTTATAAGCTACATTTGCTTCATATGTGATCAACTGCTGGATAGTTTCAATAGATCATCATATTCACTTGTCATTCACAAGATTCTGGGGATACTTATTTGGATTTTACATCAGAGCTACTTAGAAGATTATGTGGAAAATGCCAAAATATACAATGCATGTAAAACACCACTTTTTCATAATTAATTGTTAAAAATCAGTGGCTTTATTGTTATATCGGATGACAACATGTACTTTTGCTCTGCAGAACCAGCAAAGCATATTTCTTACTTTACCACCAGTCCGTCATGCTATATTTCTTTCTATGAGCATACAACAAATTCTGCAAAAGTTTGGAATATATTATCTCCAGGCCTATTTAGTAGGCTGCACCCTAAACCCAGATGAAACTTATCTTTCATATTTCAGTTATGGCAATCCATGCTGCTAATATCTCTTCATCTTGAACAACAAAATAGTAATACCTCCATATATCCATTGTTAAACTAAATAAATCTAGTTATCAGCAAACTTTTTCATGCAAAATAAATCATGTACTTACAGTGGAACATAAATGCATCTAAGTTCTTAGTTACCATAGATACTAAAGTACCATATCAGTAAAGAATCATTCCCAGAAAAGAAAAAAATTGATATCATAAGCTGAATATATTCATTACAGCAACATTATCCTAAATATATATTCAAGTCTTTACAATACATGTCTAACCACATAATCAAACCATTTATCAAAATAGATCATGGAAGTGACAACATTCCTCCCATTCCATGGTCAACACATTTTTCACACAAGAATATAATAATCATTACAAGCCAAGAAATAGTCAAAGCAAACTTCATTTTCTTCTCCCTACTCCTGAGTTGATCAAAGGTCAAGTCTTGGGTATTAATCCATTTTAATAGACCTGAAATTATTTGTGTTGATCTTCTGCACATCACACAGGATCATACCATTCAAAGAAACTACATCTTTATCCTTGATTAATTGGAATAAGGACATAATCAAACAATTAAACAAGATCTCCAAATAAGTACATAGTTCTTAACCCCATATGCAGGACAAGTTCGAAATCGACGCCCTGGGTTAGAAGGTGTCCAAAAGGTGCGCAATGGCACCTGAAATCCACAATGACAGAAAGTGGACACTGATTGTGCATGAGTTTGGTATTGATTGGATGGAGATGATTTAGTCTTGTCCACTAAACAAAGAGTGAAAAAAGAACAACACTATAAGACATACAACATAATTATAGTTAAAAATGGTCCTATTTTATGTGAAAAAGGATTGTAACTTCACAAGACATTCATTCGTAATATCTATATACACCAAAGACGAACATAGCATACCATATCAAAATAATATATTGAAGTTACTTTAATTCATTAGAGAGCCGCCATTCTCTATTTTATCACTCAACTTCTTGTGTTGACAAGCCAAAACTAGAATAAAAATAGATTCTCATACAAATAGGCTTTTTAATAATATACAAAATTTAATTTCACATAATGTATAATTCTTCCACCAAATTATCTTAATGTCAAAATTACTTCCAAATTGCTCAAAAACTCGTACATCAATTGTACACTTTTTATTTTCAGAGTTAAATTAAATATTAATAATTACAAATATTATTTCTATGCAAAATATATGATTTAGAAAATCAATTAACAAATAACAGACCATCAAGAAGAGTGTAAAGTTGTTCTTGCTCCTTAAATTGATGTTGTGTTGCTCTGAACTCTCTATACTTCTTACTTGCAGAATATATGGGTTCTACAAAATAAAAATAAATAAATAAATAAATTTTAAAAAAATAAAAAAAACTGGAAGATCTCATAAAATCAGATAATGGTAAAAAAATAAGAAATGAATGGGTAAGATTTAAATAATAGAAAAAAATCTCCAAGATTGATAGATCTCACCTCTAACAATCGAACCCGTTAACAAGTTCTTCAATTTCAGATGGTTGGAGTCAAATCTAGAATTTGCTCAATAGAAGCATGGTTGCGGTCATCGTCGTTCCAAGTCTGGGCTTCTTCATTTTTAGGTGGTTGGAGTCAAAACTAGAATTTGTTCAACAGAAGCATGGCTATGGTAACGCTATTAATATTACGTACACATTGCAATTAAATCTCTTGATGCACAAGTTATTTATTGCGTCCATGTGAATCACTTTATGCATTCTTTACATGAAAAAATCCACATGCAAGATATGAAAGCCAAAAACCAATAAATAAATGGCAATGACAGTATTAACAATTCACAGATGAAAAGAAAAAAAAATATTAGTGACAGATTTTAAAGTAACAATATGAAAGCAATCATTAGTTATATATATTAAGTGACAATTATATTCATTTTGCAACAATAATAACTCTCATAAGTTCATAGATAATAAATAATATGTGTATAAAATAACAACCAAAATGATTCATAATGAATTGTGATAATATTGTTATTGTCATTGTACATTTGCTAATAATTATCCCCAGTAGTGAAAACGTAAGTACCTTTTTTGTCCTTCTTATTAAGCTTAAAAAAGCATTAGTATGCCAATAAAAAATTATCAACAATATTTATATAAAAAGAGTAACAACTTTCTCATTAATACTCAACAATTTGTTACTAATAATTTTTTCTCTTGTAGGGAGATAAACTACTGTCTGTGACATCACCACGTTATCACCTCTATTTGCTTTAAAAATAAATCATTGATTAGATACACTTTCTGTGTTCAATATGAATTTTTTTCCTTTTTTCCATGACATAAAGGACATTTCCTTTATTTTCTTTTTCTAAAAGGAAAATTTTCATTATAGTTAGGGTCATAGATACGTGACAGAAAATTAGAGATAAGTTTTTTCATTGAGAGTTGATGGAAATTAAACACAATAAATATGAGGAAAGTTCAAATAAACTTATCACAATTCGAATATTTTGTCATGATTGAGTCACTAATGTTTCTCACATCTTTGAAAGTTCACTTTCATCTAATCCCGATCACATACATAAGAGGTTTTGATCCACAATCCAAATGGTTCCTTAAATGGTGGTGTTCCCATATCTTGATTATAAATTGACCCCAAATTATGCCTTTAATTTCTTCTCGAAAATTACATAATAACAACCTTTTTTATTTCTATTTTATTTCTTACGTTATGTTCAAAGAGTGCAGTTTTCTCCACATTGCAAAGTGGGGGAAAATATGGGGAGAAGTTAATGTGGTTATGGGTGGTTTTTTACTAAAAAAAATCACTCCCACCAAAATTCAACTTCACATCGCTTGGGTTGGATCAGCCCTCATAAGCGATCTATTAACTCAATTTCATATTTCTTACATCTCCCACTCGCACATAAGGGTTGGATATTTGTCTATTGTGATTATAATATAACCCATTAATTTTATACAAGCAAATGGATCGTGTAACCAGTGAGCATTCTAATAAGAGCTTAATGTCATATACCGGTTAAGGACATATAATAGCTCAATTTCTCAAAAAAAAAAAACAAAGACAAAATATCTTGCTATACCTCAGACTTCTTTACTACACCAATCAAAGTATCTCTAATCCCTCATATAATATAAGAGCATACTTGATCTCAAACATATCATGTATTTATAATTATGTCCTAAATATCTAAGTTTGACATAATTGTTTAACTAGTAAATACATATTAGGTGTTAGCCATAGAAAATCTTCTTTTCCTCCTAGGATCTCTCAACTTCAAAATAACTACTTTCCTAGACATGAACCATATTACCGAATCATCCATGGCTATTGGGAGCATGCTAAAGTAGCAACACTATATTAAAATTTTGAGAAACAGTTGAAAGTCATAAAGGTATATAATGAGGTTATACAAACCTCTGGGTCTCATACAATGAGGAAGTAGGGATCTTTTCACTCATTACCCAATGGTCACTTAAGCACATATAGTATGAAACACGTGCTATGATGCTTCCTTCCTTCTCAAAAGTGTATGTTATCTTTTAAAAATAATGCACCACACAGACCTTGCTCCAAGTGTACCTCGACACTTAACTTGAGTTTTTTGCTGTTTTGTCCTCAAGAAATCACCAATACCGAGAAAACTCACATCTGATCATAAGATAAGTTTAATGGATAGTGGAAATCCATTTCGATTACTCAAATTCAAAAGAGTAATCTCATCTTGATCATTTATCAAGGTGACATCTTCTTTATAAATTTAACATAATA
>CM033110.1:13490461-13551338 GCA_019321725.1 Paulownia fortunei
TTACCCTTGTAAACATTAGCTAACCACCTAGAAGTTGCATGTGACACTCTTTGTGACCTAGGACATTTTTTGTTTTCCATTTTAGGTTTTTACCTGAATAGTATCCTCATTTTGGACCATAGAAGCATAAATAACCCAAGGACATATTTCATGTTTGCATTTTGCTTGAACTTTAAACTTATCATTAAGTGTGAATATCATATCCCTTCTCTGTTTAATGGAATGATGCCTAACCGCTTGTCTGAATGTTGCAGTATCAACAAAACATATCCTCAACTCAAATTTAGGATCATTAACATCTTCCCTTTGGTTGAATACTGGATGACCATTATGCACATTATGGCCTTGAAGAATATTCTGACTATACAAATCATTTCCCAATTAACTACTAGATGATTTAGTTTATGGCTTATTCATATGCAGACCCTCCATTCAACTTCATCATCTATGTTACTGTTAAAAGTATGCCATTCTCAACAGAAACCTCACACTCACTATTTACAAAATTCTCTAACAATGAAGAATCAGAACCAATAAACTGTTCATCATCACTATTTCTACTCTTATTGTTATCTATTTGCACCTCACTACCTTCATTGAACTCTATACTATCTTCATTATCATCCATAATATGCAGATGTTCACAAGGAAAGCCTTGGTTAGGTTCTTCAATAGATTCAGATTCACTACCTGAAACCTTTTCTTTTTCGTGCTCTACAAAGATCCCAACCATCCTATTCTTATCAATTAATTTGACCAAGTTCATAGCATCATTATCATTTTGCAAAGTTGACAATGAGTTGTAATCATTTACCCCACCCTTACTGTAATAAAAAGTTTTAAATCCCTTTACACCTAACTTATTTGCCATTCTAATTATCTCAATCATTGATATTTCATTTGGATCACAAAAATCAATGTGACTAATGTCCATGTTTTCCCCAACATAGTATGCATTTCCTAATCCCACAAATTCTTCAGAATTATGCATTCTTATAGTAAAGTATTATGAATGAGGACTTGATGGGGTGGGAGAAACAAAAAAAAGCATTTTTTAATTTTTATTATGCACAACAAACAACACATAAAAATTTCAATAAATAGGACACCAATATTCAAAAAGTAGAACACTAATATTTGTTAATCATATTTACAGGACACCAATATTCACACAATCCAATATAATACTAATCATATATCTATTCACAAATTTCAATAAACTATATAAATTAATTCAACATATTAGGCACAAATAAACAAATGACATAGGCACAACATAATAAGTTTATAAATATATATTTGGTTTCACAGATTCCCATAAATCAAACATATAAACAACAAAACAGCAATAAAAAACCAAACCCATGGGACAAAACCTTCATGCACAGACAAAACAAATCAAAAGTTTAATTTTTTAATACACAAATGAAAAAAAACCCCATAAAACTAGTGTTTGCACCCCATATATCCAACAAAAAATATAATTTTTTAATAATCCAACAAACTCATAACAAATATTTAACCAAAAAATAATCACTAAAATGGACTAAAATACATTTAGCACTATACTATAATCAGGGCTTATCCTTCCAGTAAGAAGATTAGGGTTCTGCTTGTCTCGGATTTGCTAGCCCATTTGCCTAGATAAGTAGATTCCAAGGAATTTTTTTTTCAAGATTAGAGTAGCTTTCAAGATAGTGTCTTGGAAGGACTTGAAAAGCTTTTTAGAAAAAATTGAGAGTGAAAATGAATACCCCAACATTCATTTGACTTAATTTGGGGATTCTCAATATATGTGCACCTCACATGCACTTTTCAATAGGAATTGGGTTAGGTGATCTAAATTGACGAAAAAGCCCTTAAAATTTGGACGTGCCTCGCACATGACAACATCTCGGTGGAATATTCCACCGCCACGATGTTGTAGATGGTATAGTGCAAATCCCATATAGTTGAGGTGGTAAAGTACAATGAAGAAAAGTTTAGGTGGAAAACCCAGAAAATATATCAAAATGCATAAACTTGAGACACCATAGTGGTCTTGTGCACGATATTATACATTTTGATATATTTTCTGATTGTGTGACAATCGTAAGGGGTTTATGTTGGGTATATGATTTTCGTGTATAAAGGTCAACGAATGGCCAACAAAAAATTCATCACTTATTTGGTTAAATATTGAATCTTCTATGTGTTCATATTCCTTCATCTCAAAAACCTTGGCCAATGTAGGATGAATACTAGATGTGGGATTTCTAGTGATTCATCAAATGATCAATGACATAGTTATTAATTCATAATAATACTTCGAATAATAATTCATGCCATAAACTTAATCGAAAGATTAATTAACAAAAGGACCGTATTTGCATGGTACTTGTAAAAGAAAAGGTTCACTTGCTATTCATCTAAGACTAGGTCTTGACTTGTGAGGTTTTTGAAATTAAGGAGTTAATATCAAGCAAATTAATTAATTGAAATATTAATTTATTCATAAGTTGCAAAAGTTGCAAAGTCACTGCTAACTTAGTTGTAAACCTAATGAGTCTCACACAAATTGAGATGATTTACTTCTAATCTAATGTGGTCCAAGGTGTTGAATTAAGTTAATTGATGGTGATTAATTAACTTGAA
This sequence comes from Paulownia fortunei, assembly GCA_019321725.1. Lineage (NCBI taxonomy): Eukaryota > Viridiplantae > Streptophyta > Magnoliopsida > Lamiales > Paulowniaceae > Paulownia > Paulownia fortunei. Next base: position 13,493,096 of record CM033110.1, read on the forward strand.
CTAGAATTAATTTAAAGGGTTAAATTAATTCATCGAATGAGTGAAATTCACTAGTGAGGGTTTATTATTTGTATTTGCTCGAAGTGTGGATGCATTAGATGGGCTATATTTGGAGATCTTTGGTGAATTTTTTTGGGAGATCTAGTGAAGGTGTTCATGAGGAGCTTGAGGAATTTAAATTCCTCACACCCTACTGCAGCTGGATTGCTTGAAAGGTATATTTTGTGAAATTTAGTCGTTTGATTTTTCTAAGCAAATAATCAGAAATGCGAACCAAAAATCGCATCGAATTTGGGATTAGCTTTTATACATGTGATGTATGTTTTTTTTTTCAATAGTTGAAAATTTTTAAATTTCCGCTGCACATGCTATCCTGAAATTTTGTGAACCCAACAGTGGTATAAGAGTGTAGGTTAATGCATTTTGATTCTTTTCACGAAAACATGCCTGAATTTTCATGTGATGTCATCAATAAAAACTATAACAAATTGATCCAAATACTCTCAAAGAACCTTATTCATTAAACCCACGAAAGCAGCAGGGTATTTGTTAGTTTAAAAGGCACAAGTAAAAACTTATAATAACCATACCTAGTTCTAAAAACTATTTTGGATACATCTTCACTTTTGATTTTCAATTGGTTATCATAAGACCTCAAGTCACTTTTAAAGAATACTTGAGCCCCTTGCAATTGATCAAACAAATTATCAATCCGAGATAGTGGATATTTGTTCTTCACTGGCACCTTGTTTAGTTCACGATCAATACAATCGTAATTTACTGTCCTTCTTTTTAACAAATAATAATGGTGCTCCCAAGGCGATACATTAAGGCCAATAAAGCCTTTATCAAGTAATTCTTGAAGTTTTACTTGTAATTCACACGGCCCTGGGCTGTTTTATAAGGTTGGTTTGGATATTTGTCTAGTACTTGGTACAAGGTCAATATCAAACTCAATCTCACGATTTGGGGGTAGTCCAGGTAACTCTTGAGGAAATACGGCAAGAAATTCTCTAACAATGGAGATATCTCCCAATTTTACCTCATCACCTTTAGTATAAAAAATGTATGTAAGAATTCCTGTACAACCTTTTTTAGAGCCTTATGTGTCGAACACCACCTTCCTTAGGAATATGAACTTGAAAAGAAACTATGACCTGCAATTTGAAGAACTATCTTCTTCCAAAACAAAACAATCAATTTGCGCATGATACAAAGATAGTCAATCCATACCCAAAATAGCATCAAAATCATCCATATCCAACTCCACTAGGTCTGACTGTTGCAAAAATTCGTGAATGCAAGTGCACGTTATTGTATACAAGTAATAAAGTGATGAATCAATTATCGTTCCCACGAGAATTGTTGAATTATTAAGTATCAAAATTATGTTAACTCTAATTTTATTTGAATGAATGCATTTTTGTGATTTTGTTTATAAACTAAATTCAACTAAACTTAATGATAGAAAGCATTTAAAGATAAAATTCACTAACTTAAAAATCTCAGGGTTATGATTTCAGCATAATTAGTTCGAATTGAATAGTTCATCGCATTTAGTCGAGAATCCCTAAATTATCCACTAGCCTCTCTCAAGGTCTAATAAAAATATCATCAATTGCTAACCCACTATATTTCTATGTGCATTACAACAATCAACAATTCATTAGGTTCTATGGATCTCCAACAAGACTACACAAACCATGTAAGTATATTCCTATCTCACATGCAATTTATGATTTTCTACACATAGAACTAGACACATATATCACCTCCCGGGTTAATATGATTAGCAAATCATTCAATTAGTGGCCAAGTAATTGAAAGCATTAAGAACAATGTAAAAAACTCAACTTGAACATAAATTGAGAATTGAATTGATACAAATATTCAAAACATCATAATTAGATTACATCACAACCCTAGAAAAATAAATTAGTTCATAATGATAAAAATGAAAGACAGCCTAACAATATTCATAAACATAATTAATGAGAGAAATAGGAAAATGAAATAAAACTTGGAAGTAGGATGAGTTTCTTCCCCTTTTAGATGTCTTCTTCTCAACTCTTGGAAGAATTCTCTCATCTTCTTCCTTCTTCTTTCTTGGCTTGTTTTCTCTTCTCTCCCTCTATACAAATCTGAAATGGAGGCTTTTGGAATACTTAAACTTCATGGGAGATGCCCCAAAAAGGGCATAAAATACCAATTTACCCTTACTTGCCCGGTTGGCAGTGCCTAGGCATCAATTTGCAGCGCCTAGGCACTGCAGCATGCTACAGTCCAGTGAGGGCAGTGCCTAGGCACTAATTTTCAGTACCTAGGCACTGCATATTCTATCCTGGACAGTGATTGCAGTGCCTAGGCGCTACGGGCCGCGCCTAGGCGCTGCTCTTGATGTCCAAGATGAGTTTCTACTGCGCTTGTAGTCAATTTCAACTAATATCTTTTGGTGTCTTTATATGAATTTTAGCTCTATGTCTTGTCTTTCGATAGGAACTTGAATCAATTCAATATGAAATCTGTGCAAAGATATATGCCTGAAATACCAAGATATGTCATACCTGAAATGTTTAGTCAACTGTAGACTATTTAACCCGATTTTTCTCATTGAAATAGAAAGAATTGGATTTCATGGTAAACATAAATGTTATAGATAAATCTCTTGTGTTTCCAATGATTCAAGAAACAAGTCAAAAGGATATTGGAGAAAAACGTTATGATTAAAATACGAACACTGTCCTCAATAGTACCAAAAAGCGGATTAATCAAAATTTAAACCAAGTTTTATGTTTATTTTCATTTTATCCTGATTTTACTATTACCTACAATATTTCAAACTAAATGTATAAAAGTTAACAAAAACACTTGAAAACTAATCAAAAAGTTAAACAAATGGTACTCAATTAATGGGTATAAAATCTACTCATCACTGACCTCTATTCTTCACTGCCTATATACTAAATGCACACCTTCTATAAACCTTATTAACAATAAAGATCTTTTTCATAGGTGTAGACACAATATAGGCTTGTCAAGTTTGCCAAATATTAAATTCATAGATGAAGCAAATTCTCTTGAGATTAAGGAATGAGATGTGCCAGAATCAAACACAACATGGGAATCAACACAATTAATGGGAATAGTACCTGTCACCACATCGTCATTTGCCTCAGCATCTTGTTCAGTCAAAGCAAATAATCTTGAATTACCCTTCTCCTTTTGCTCAGCTGGTCCTCAGATTTTCTTGTTCGGACAGTCTCTCACCATATGCCCAAGTTGACCACACTCAAAGCATACTCCAGTTTTCATTGGCATTCACCCTGAAAGCTCACATTCTTTAGTTTAGAAACTCATCTACCATTCTTCTCATTCATTTTGTTGCTTGAATACTACCTCCTAAATTTTGAGTTCCCCCTGGGTTAAACCTCCTGCAGTCCAACTATACCGTTCAAAGCTCTTCAAATCCACCTCGACTCTAAGAGCTCACTCCAGTAGATCTCAATATTTGGTATCGAGATGAGATGATATACGACCCTGAATATCCCTCCTTAGTCCTTGACAAAATCTATTCACTCTACTCTCTTCTGATTGTAAATAAATAGGCAAAAGCGGCCAAGCTCATTTAACTTGTTTGCATACTCAAACATTGTCATGCTCCCAGTTTGCTTCAAATTAAAAAACTCATTTTCCTTAGCTAGCCTGACTGAACGAGGAAAGTATTGCTTCAAAAAAACAACTTCTGGAAACCCTCCCTTGAAAGTGGATTCTCATGGTCCACATACCCTGACTTCACATAGTCCCACCAATATTTGGCATTCTCGACCAGGAGAGGTAAAACCACATTGAGCCTCACTTCCATAAGATACTCTATGGCAATGAATGTCTCCTCAAGACTATTAATCTATTTTTCTACAGCAAAAGGATTAAACCTCCTAAGGCACTCGAAGTAAGAAGTCTGTAGCTGGGGCTGGGGCTGTATAAGTGTTTGTTGCTGCCATTTTCGTATCAGGTTCGCAATCACTTGCTGTGATGTCATCCTGAGTGACTGGTGTGTCATGATTTGGTACTTCAGGCTGGGTTATGTGTGGTACTTGTTCAACTGAAAGTTCTTCTTCATTAACCAAAAATATTGCTAGTAGCTCTTCCGAGGCAATGCCCGTGACCTCGACCTATACCATGTGCCATATCACACTGCTAAATCAACTCAATTAATCTCAAAACTTAATGTAAGTAAAATTCAGAGAAATATTAAACTTATTAAGACACCATCCCTTATGTTTTCCTAGCTATCAAATCTAAATGCCCAAAATGATCGAGCTCTGATATCATTCTATCACGGTCCCAAAATTCAGACCCTATATAGCCATGCCATTGCACCATACCGTGAAGACACGAAGTCTTCAAAAATTAAATCAATTTGCAAATGCTAAGCAGAAGCATAAAGTTTTGTAATGAATTTATTAATGCAAAGGCACAGAGCATCAAAATCCCATGACAAAATATTCAAATATGAAAATCTATTATCAATGGGTTTACATAAATAAATTCTGGAAACTCCAACAAATTACTCAATGAAAGCAACCTATATTAGCAAGGAGTAAAATGCATACTCAATAAATAACTCATGACATTCTCTGCTAGATCAAGCATAGTTTCAAAACTATTATGATTGCACATGCAATATCAAACAATGTTTAAAGATCAAAGTGTATTAACATGGAGTTCAATAGTTTTTGTTTATCCAAATAAAGAAACATATAATTTATTTAGCTCATAAACAAGACTATGACTACTAATATATCTCGTGGTAGGGAGGTCGGCTAAATGGATAAATCAATATTCGAGTTGTATTCTTGGCTGTCAATACAATAGTCGGATTTGTTCCTATGCCAACAATCCCCGAAGGGGCCTAAACAAACCATAGGAACATCTGAGACCTCAAAACAAAACATATAACTTCACGTGATCAGACAGTTACTTCAAAATAAATTTCACACTTAATCAATAGTAACTCTTTTTTATGTTTGATCCTATTTTACCAAAAGAACTCATTTTTTAAAAAGTAGATTTTTGTCAAAATGGAATATTTCATGACAATGAATTAGTAATTTAAAAATTATAAAATAGTAAAAATATACATTTGAATATGATAAGAAATACAAGTAGAGAATGCCAATAATCACTTTCATTAATTTCCCAAATTTCACGATACCTCAAAAACCCGCAAAATAATTTTGCTAAGTCCGCTCATTAAAAATCTAGAATAATAACCAAGATAATATAAGTCATGGTTCGACAATATTAATTACAATACTAAGAAATCACAAAAATTCTCATGAACCAAAATGCCATTGTAAAAATAATATGATCTATATGCTTTCCATGTAGGACATTATAAAGAAAGTACTGTCGGATTTAATCAAATTGTGCTGTGAATATTCTTGAATTTTTATCCTAATTCCACCTTGAGACTCCAAGCACTAACTAATGCTTTTATCCATAATTCCACTCAGCATATTAATATCCCATTCTAAATTTTCTGTAACTTTTCTTTTGCACATATAAGGTGAAAATAATATTTTTTTTAGTGTCTGGATTTTCATAATTTAATTACCAATTATTCCAGTAGACTCCCTGGAAAAAAATAATCTACATTTTGAACCAAACAAACTCATGCGTGCTTGATTATATGTCAAGAAATTGATTTTCTAATTTGATAACCTATCATGATAGTTAAAAGAATTGATTATGTTATAACTTATTAGTCAAAAATTGTAATTAAAAAATAATATAAACCAAGAAATGTTGAGGGCTTTACTATCTTCTATATAAAGGAGAATTTATATATATTGTTATTTGTTATTAAGCAAGGTGATGTGGTATAGGTCGGGACTGACCCACGTGACTCAAGTCATAAGTATGAAGTTGGTGCGACTTATGTATGACCCATGGACCTGCACAGCTCGAATTACGGGGATGGGAGCTAGATGGACAAAAGTCAGGGACGAGTTCAAGGAGTTGGCCGACCTACAGGTCGGGTTAGTTCAAGGAATTGACTGACCTACAGGTCGGGCAAGTTCAAAGAGTTGACTGACCTACAAGTCGGGTAAGTTTAAGGAGGTGACTGACCTCCAGGTCGGGCAAGTTACAAAAATAATGAAGATGAAACGGTTGCGGTTAGAAAGTGATAGGGAATCTTTTAGGAGGGTAAATCAAAGAATATGGGCACCATACAGTAATCTGTTATAACAGATTGAGGTTTGAAATCTCTCTTCTACCCTTATTTGGCACCTATAAATAAGAAAATACAAAGCATGACACATGTTATATTTTTTATCAAAAATACACATATCTATCTGTTTTTCATCCTCTCCCAGAGAGCTGCCACTGACTTGAGTGTCGGAGTTCTTACGCCGGGTCACGCCGGCGTTTTGTGCAGGTGTTCCAGCCGGAGAAGGAGAGCAGAAGCAGTGGATTAGGACTTGGTGTGCATCTCCTCCAATTGGTGCATTACAAGTTGGCGCCGTTTGTGGAAAACAATGAGTTAAGACGTGAGATGGCAGGAAAAGGATTGTTGGGCGAAGGAACATCCGGTGAAGCTCCACCACCAGTCATCAGGCACAACCATGATCTAGAGGTTCACGAGTGGGGGAGAATGATAGCCCACCCCCGGTAACACCTGGAGTTCCACCGCGCCAAACCATGCAGGCACCCTGCGTAAATTTGGTGCCGGAATTTGGAGCAGGAAATGCCAGCCAGTTTACTATGGAGTAATTGACAAATCTGATCACAACGGCGGTGGATGTAGCTTTAAGAAGGAGGGATGCTAATCCACCACCACCACCACCAAGGCTACCGGAAAAATCACTCCGCCCTGAAAGGTTGGAAGAAAGTCATACAGGGGAGTGCCGGAGTAAGATGAAAGAGCCAGATGTATCGGAAAATTGGAAGATTTACATAATGAACTAAAAGAAATGAAGATGAAAATGGCGGAGGGGGGGAATACAACAACCAAGAGAAGAATTCCATTTACTGAGGAAGTGATGATGGACGACCTACCAGCTAACTTCAGGTCCTTAAATTATGATTATGATGGTACCACTGACCCATGGGAACATCTGTGCAGGTTCGAAAATTCAGCTCTCTTGCACAGGTATTCCGATGGGGTTAAATGTAGAGTATTCCTGACTACCCTGTCAAAATCAGCCCAGCAATGGTTTAGCCAATTGCCCCCTAACTCAATTAGCTCTTTTGAGGAGTTTAGTTCTGCCTTTTTGCATCAATTTGCAAGTTCCCGAAAACACCAAAAAACGTCCCTGACTTTATTCAGTATAAAGCAAAAGACAGCGAGGCTCTACGAAGCTATAAAAAAGATTCACAGGTGCTGCTTTAGAAGTACCCTCAGCTACACAGGAGGTACTCTCCAATGCCCTTGCCCAAGGTTTGCAGGATGGGGAATTCTTTAGGTCGTTGGCTAAGAAATCAACAGAAGTTTTGATGACCTGTTAGCCCGAGCTGAAAAATATATTAACATGAAGAAGCTCAGCGAATGAAAGAGAGAGGGAGAAAGAAAGAGAGAGAGAAGAGAGCCAGGCAAAGAAGGAGGAGGTTTTGTCAGAAAGCTAAAGATGGAAGAACGACCTCTTTTGCCTATTCCGGGGGAACCTAGGCAATACACTCCCCTGGTTGCCCCAAGGGCACATATCCTGATGGCTATGCGAAACATAAGGGCTTAAAATGGCCATATAATCACTCAGCAGCTCCAACTAAGCCCAAGTCGAATCTATTCTGCGCATTCATAATGAATATGGGCATAATACAGAGGAATGTCGGCATCTGAAAGAAAAAATAGAGAGGATGATAAGAAAGGGATGGCTGGACGACTGGGTAAAGGAAGAAGAGGAGAAGGAAATGATTGAACGTAAAAAAGCCCGACCGACCTGGATAGAAAGAGATACTAGAGAAGGGAAAGCTGGAGCTGCCCCTGGAGAAAATCACTACCATGCTCCGAGGGGTTTCATCCAAATGATTCTAGGAGGTCCCACAGATGGAGACTCCAACCGAGCTAGGAAGGCGTACGCCCGATCTACATCAGGAGGATCAAAAGAAGAGGTCCATAAAATTAACGAAGGACCGGTGATCCAATTTGGGCCCCATGATATGGAAGGATTGCAGGCACCACATAATGATGCACTAGTCATCACGGCAACCGTGGCTAACTTTGACGTAGCCAGAATAATGGTAGACACGGGTAGCTCAGTTGACGTCTTATTCTATGAGGCGTATAGAAGAAGATGAATCTAGATATAACATTGCAGCCAGTAGATACAGCCCTGTTCGATTTTGGCAGGAGTAGTAGATCCAATGGGTCAGGTCGTCCTACCGATATCCTTAGGTACTGAACCCATGCGTAAGACTAGGATGGTTAAGTTTTTGGTAGTTGACTCCTTTTCTGCTTATAACATCATCCTGGGAAGACCTTCGCTCAACACCTTCCAGGCAGTGGTGTCCACTTTTCACATGAAGTTGAAATTTCTGTGGATAATGGGATAGGAGAGGTAGAAGGAGATCAGTGCTCGGCTAGGAGGTGCTATGTGGAAGCTGTTAGAAAGGCTGAGCAGAAAAAAGCTAAAAGAGAACAAAGTACAGAAGGAGAACCCCCACTGAAAGTCATGAAAAGAAGTGAGGCAGAAAGGCCTTCGGATGAGCAAGAACATGTAATGCCAAATGAGGAATTAATCAATATAGAGTTAATACCGGGGGATGAGACCAGAACTACTAGGATTGGCACGCAGTTAAGTCAGGAATTGACAGATGGCATGACTCAGTTCTTGAGAAACAACATCGATATCTTTGCATGGAATGTACGGACCTGGAAGGAATTGATCCAGGTGTGGCAGTACATCACCTCAATGTTGACCCGACGTACAAACCTGTCAAACAGAAAAAGAGGCATTTTGGGCCTGAAAAGGACAAGGTTATCCAGAAAGAGAGTTACTGGAGGCAGGACACATCAGAGAAATCCAATTCCCAGAATGGTTGTCAAACGTCGTCTTGGTCCCAAAAATAGAAGGAAAGTGGAGAATGTGCATTGATTTTCGAGATTTGAACAAAGCATGTCCTAAAGATCATTACCCGTTACCACGAATAGACCAGTTGGTTGACTCTACCTCGGGTTGTGAGCTGTTAAGTATGATGGATGCTTCGCAGGGTACCATCAGATCATGTTAGCACCTGAAGATCATAAAAAAGTAAGCTTTATAACTTCCACAGGGACTTATTGTTATGTGGTTATGCCTTTTGGACTAAAAAATGCAGGAGCTACATACCAAAGGCTAGTCGATAGAATGTTCAAAGAACAGCTCGGGCGGAACATGGAGGTATACGTGGATGACATGCTGGTAAAGAGTACAAAGGCTGAAGCTCATATTGCTGACTTAACAGAAGCTTTTAGAGTCCTTAGGAGGTATGGTATGAAACTCAACCCTTCTAAGTGTGCTTTTGGGGTTAGGTCTGGCAAATTCTTGGGTTATATGGTGACCGAGAGGGGTATAGAGGTGAATTCTGAGAAAGTAAAAGCAGTGCAGAATATGGCTCCTCCAAACAGTATTAACAAGGTGCAACAGCTCACGGGAAGGATAGCAGCTCTAAGTCGATTCATATCTAGATCAGCAGAGAGAAGCTTGCCTTTCTTCAAAATCCTGAGAAAGGCTGACAAGTTTGAATGGACTGAGAAATGTCAGAGGGCTTTTGATGAATTAAAAAACTTTTTAGCCAAGTTGCCCTTGTTGACCAAACCTGTGCAAGGTGAAACATTATATGTGTATCTGTCAGTAGGGACGTCGGCCGTTAGCTCGGTATTGTTAAGAGAAGAAGGAGCTAAGCAGAAACCCATCTACTATGTTAGTAAATTATTGAGGAGGGCGGAAATTAAATATCCTGAGATAGAAAAAGGAGGGTTAGCCCTAATAACGACTGCCAGACGACTTCGGCCATACTTCTTATCGCATAAGATAGTAATTCGGACTAACCTACCATTGAGACAGGTGCTAGGTAAACCAGAAACTTCAGGAAGGATGGTGAAATGGGCAGTAGAGATGAGCGAGTATGACATAGATTATCAGCCAAGGGTGGCTGTCAAGGCGCAAGCCTTGGCAGATTTTCTGCAGGAAATGACACCTACAGATGAGATCCTGAAGCATGGTTGCTGCATGTGGATGGCTCAGCTACCATATCCGGTTGCGGGCAGGCATTGTGTTAACCAGTCCAGAGGGAAGAGCTGGAATTTGCAGTAAGATTTGAGTTCAAAACATCCAATAATGAAGCTGAATATGAGGCATTGGTGAGAGGATTGAAGATGGCTCTAGAGTTGGGTGTCAGACAGTTAAGTGTCTTTTCTGATTCCAGATTGGTCATGCAACAGGTTAGGGGAGAATTTGTAGCCAAGGAGGAAAGAATGAGGAATTATGTGGAGCAGGTATCCCAGCTAAAAGAGCAGTTTACAAAAATTGATCTAAATCATATACCGCGGGCTGAGAATGTTAAGGCTGATTATCTTTCTAAAATTGCAAGTGCTACCACTGATTGCAAGACCAGGAAAATCACATTGTTAAACCTATCAGCACAGTATGGTAATAGAGATAGCCTCTATGGAAGAGAAAGATGACTGGAGGACCAACATCCTGAAATATCTGCGAGAGGGAAAACTGCCACAAAATAAAAAGAAGCTGTTCGATTCCAGGTACGAGCTACTAGATTTTGTCTAATTGATGGTGTGTTATATAAGCGAGCTTATTCTACACCATACTTAAGATATTTATCACAAGAGGAAGGAGCCTATGTATTGCGAGAAATTCATGAGGGAGGATGTGGAAGCCATGGTGGAGGTCGGGCTCTGGCTTGTAAAATAGCAAGAGCTGGATATTTCTGGCCTTCATTGAAAGAGGATGCGCAACATCTGGTTAGAACATGTGAAAAATGCCAGAAGCACGCCTCATTGATACATAAACCAGCAGAAGAGCTGAAGGTCATGAGCTCACCTTGTCCTTTTTCTAAATGGGGGATTGATATTGTCGGACCTTTTCCCCTAGCGATAGGACAAAGAAAATTCTTAATAGTGGCAGTAGATTATTTCAGTAAATGGATAGAAACTGAGCCTGTGGCTAAAATCACAGAGTCACAGGTCATGAAATTTCTGTGGGGAAGCATAGTATGTAGGTATGGGTTCCGCGCGACCTGATATCAGATAATGGAACTCAGTTTCAGGGGAAAAAAATCCAGAGCTGGTGCGCTGAGATGAAGATCAAGCAACACTTCACTTCGGTGGCTCATCCTCAAGCCAATGGACAAGTGGAGGTAACCAACCGAATAATACTGCAAGGAATCAAAACCAAACTAGACAGATCTGGTGGAGGTTGGGTGGATGAACTAGATATTATGGGCATATTGAACGACGCCAAGGACTACAACTGGAGAAACTCCGTTCAGCTTAGTATATGGAGCAGAGGCTGTTATACCAGCGGAAATCGGAATGGAAACTCACCGAATCCAGAGCTATGATGAAAGGGAAAATAATAAACTCATCAGAGAAGCATTAGATTGGATTGATGAGAAAAGAGAGAAAGCATACCTCCGCATGGAAGCATACAAAAGCAGAATTCGAGCTGGGTACTCCCGGAAGTTCAAAATAAGAAATTTTCAGGTCGAAGGATCTGGTACTACGGAGAGCAGATGCTTTGAAACAAACTGGCAAGTTGGAAGCAAATTGGGAAGGGCCTTACAAGGTAACTCGAGTGATAGCTGGAGGTGCTTATGAGTTAGAAGATGTGAGAGGAAATAAAAATACCGAGACCATGGAATATTTGCCATTTGAAGAAGTTCTATATGTAATCTTGAGTTTTTCTTACGAAAGAAATAAAATGAATTTATCTGACATGTTTGAATTGATTCAAAAAAAATCCTAAGGGCAGTTGAACTGGACCTACCTGGGTTCCTTGGAGGGTTCGCAGAGACCGACCTCCTTGGAGAAAGACTCAAGAAAAAATCCTAAGGCAAGGCCAGTTGAACTGGACCTACCTGGGTTCCTTGGAGGGTTCGCAAAGACCGACCTCCTTGGGGAATGACTCAAGAAAAAATTCTAAGGCAAAGCCAGTTGAACTGGACCTACCTGGGTTCCTTGGAGGGTTCGCAAAGACCGACCTCCTTGGGAAAAGTCAAGAAAAAATCCTAAGGCAAGGCCAGTTGAACTGGACCTACCTGGGTTTCTTGGAGGGTTCGCAGAGACCGACCTCTTTGGGGAATGACTCAAGAAAAAATCCTAAGGCAAGGCCAGTTGAACTGGACCTACCTGGGTTCCTTGGAGGGTTCGTAGAGACTGACCTCCATGGGGAAAGACTCAAGAAAAAATCCTAAGGCCAGTTGAACTGGACCTACCTAATTTCCTTGGAGAGTTCGTAGAGCCGACCTCCTTGGGGAATAATTTAAATATATATATATATATATAATGGTTAAGATATATAGCTCGATTGTGAAGCTTGGAATGTGCGTCATAAATATTGTAAGAAATATTACTAAGGAAATTGCAAACACGGGAAAAATAAAGACAAGCAACAACAATAAAGATGAAATATTATTTAAACTGTTGCAAAAATATACAAAGCCTATTCTACTCCATAATCAGAAACACTGAGGGTTCTATAATAGCACCCTCATCATCTAAATTCCCAGAAGGGGAAGAACTATCATCCTCGATGTGGGTGACAAACTCGGGAGTCGAATCTGGAGGAGCAACAGTTGGAGGAAGAGCAAGAGATGGAGGGGCAGAATGATCTCCCGAAACTGCAGGCGCAACTGATGGCTGTGAAGGACCAGCTATATCAACAACAGGAGCAGACCTATTGTCAAGAGGGGAACACTTTCGACAGCACGATCTAGGTCTGGATCTAAACCAGTATACCCTAACTCCTTGACTTGGCCAAGGCAGTGCGTGAACCCATGGATTAAATAATTCAAAGCCCCAGAGGTCAGGTGATCAAGGAATTATGGGGATTGCAGGAATTTGGCTTTCTCCTGGCCCACTCCGCTCAACCTGCTATAACTCCCGCAGCATGACCTTCAGCTCGAGAGATAGAAGCCTCCTCAATGGCCTTTAGCATTTGATTTTCCATGGTGGTTCTATCTGTATTCCACCACGGTTATCCTCTCCTCCAAGAAAGCGTGTTTACCCCGAGCTACCTCGAGTCTGCTTCCAACTTATGGGTGCGGGCTTGGGAGCATTGCAGTCATTGCTGCGTGTTCTCTCCAACTGTTGCCTAAGCTCCTCTTCCTCCGAAGAGGGTAATCCAGACCGCAGATCGGCCATTAAGGAGCTCAAGTACAGTATAGCCTAGAAATAGAGGAGGTTAAGCAGGTTGTTGATTGTTAGAATTAAGTGATGGATGTTAAGAAGGGAGCATTACCTTGGAAGCATGATCGGCAAGGTTGCCTACTCTAGCTTCATAATCCATGGACCCTAAGAGGCGCTGGTCCACGGAGTTGGGTATGCCCTGAAGCCACTCAGCACAGAGTTTTCCATCCCGAGTGTCTAGTACCGAGCTGCTTGTGAAAAAAAAGCATTCAGAGAAGCAGGGGCATTGAGACGAGGATGCTGGGACGGACCTGAACTACCACTGCTTGCAGAAGCTGGGCGTTTCCCACTACTTCGGGAAGAAGTGGGGCAGCGGCCGCGGTAGATGGAGAGTCAGATAGGGATGGTGAAGGAACGGCGGATGGAGCTCGGGTTGTGGGCACAGGTTGATGATCCATAGGTGCACTGGTCAGGGGACTCGGGATTGACCTTCAGGCTGCCCTAACCCTCCTATGGCTTTCCAAGCTCGGTAGGCTGCCATGATATGGGACTCCATCAGTTGCTCTGCACAAAAGATAATATTGTTAGGATTGTAACAAATATGAAGTCAAGCAAATAGTTAAACAAGATGATACCTATAGGTTGAGGGAGTGGAATAGCTTTGGGGCTCAATTGAAAATGGTGAAGTAAAGGCCAGGAATCAGCTAATAACCCTACGTGGTAGGGACTGTGATTTAGTTAACGAGCTAATACCTGGGCGGCCGAGTCCAGGGCGGGCGCGTGACCTTGGTGAGGTAAGTCGGTGATCCAATGGGTAGGAAAATTCCAAGGATCAGGAGATGAAATGTAAAAATACTTTTTTTTCCAACCCTTAAGAGAGCTGGGTTTTCTTTGTAGAAATTTAGCTGCTCCTCGGGAAGTAAAATAGAATAAGCCTGGGGAAGCAGTTTTGGCATGAAAGAAAGCTCGCCATAATTTATGGGTTGGTTCATACCCAAAGTAGCTAACTACCATCCAAAAACCGACCATGAGTCGGAAGGAGTTAGGGACTAGCTGCATTAGGGGAATACCAAAACTTTTAGAAATGTGGGAGAATAGGTTTGGAATGGGAAACCTAAGGCCGGCCTCTAGTTGATCTACAAAGAAAGTGACATAGCCAGGAGGGGGGCATGAGGCCTGTCGCGAGGACCTGGCAGGACCACATTAAATTCCTCAAGTATTCCTGCATTTTCCCTAAGGTTTGCTAGGCTTATTTCAGATAGGGTAGTGGCATAAGTCATATAAGCCGGGTGATTAGCTGGATCAACCATCTTAAGTTCAGTTGGGTGATGGGTAGACAGTTCAAGGGCTAGTTCATGTACGGATACTCCAGGAGGAAGAAAAGGGGGAAATGCCAAACCAAATATGCAAGAAAAATAAAGATAAATGAGGGAAAAATCAAAAGACTTACTGGGTTGTTGAAAAGGAAGAGAAGAAGGAAGGTTGCCAGAAAAATAACAGAGGATGATCGCAGAGAAGCAAAATAGTGGAGAGAGAAAGAAGGAGAAAAAATGAAGGGAGAAGGCCTTTTTATAGGGAGGCGGCACTCGAACGGGCGGGAGGAACCTTAGCCTCAGATGATGAAAAGGGAACACGTGTAGGGCTGGATGAGGATAGTCAGTTGATAGAACTAGCATTTAAGTTGCAGTAATGGGCGCGAAAACCAAAGGGGTGGAATTCGAAAAAAAAGGCTAACGTCAACCCTAGTAGTCAAGATATTTTTGTACTCTGTCTGTCCTGCAAAAGCTGCAAGGCAGGCAAAGTAGGGGGACTAGCTGATGTGGTATGGGTCGGGACTGACCCACGTGGCTCAGGTCATAAGTATGAAGCTGGTGCGACCTATGTATGACCCATGGACTTGCACAGCTCGGATTACGGGGATGGGAGCTAGATAGACAAAAGTCAGGACGAGTTTAAGGAGTTGGCCGACCTACAGGTCGGGTTAGTTCAAAGGATTGACTGACCTACAGGTCGGGCGAGTTCAAGGAGTTGACTGACCTACAGGTCGGGTAAGTTTAAGGAGGTGACTGACCTCCAGGTCGGGCAAGTTCACGAAAATAATGAAGATGAAACGATTGCGGTTAGAAAGTGACAGGGAATCTTTTAGGAGGGTAAATCAGAGAATATGGGCACCATACAGTAATCTGTTATAACAGATTGAGGTTTGAAATCTCTCTTCTACTCTGATTTGGCACCTATAAATAAGGAAATACAAAGTATGACACAGGTTACATTTTTTATCAAGAATACACATATCTATCTGTTTTTCATCCTCTCCCAGAGAGCTGCCACCGACTTGAGCGTCGGAGTTCTTACGCCAGGTCACGCCGGCGTTTTGTGCAGGTGTTCCAGCCGGAGAAGGAGAGCAGAAATAGTGGATTAGGACTTAGTGTGTATCTCCTTCAATTGGTGCATTACACAAGGGTACACGGGTAGATGCTGGAAACATTGTCAAAAACATGTAGGAGAGTGCATAATTTTTCTATTGTTCTTCATTTCTTATCAGATTTTTTTCATTTTACATATTATATTAGGGTGAATTCTAGGATTCAACGTTGAATTGCATAAGAAATTGATAATATAGGAGTAACTAGTTGACTTCTTATTAAATTGAGTGAACATTATCAACCATTATGGCAAGGATAGACTTGTAATTTTCTATATTTATGGGATGTTGTCATTACAAACGACTATTAATTATTTTATTCCCTCAATTAAAGATAATAAATAGTTGTTGATTTTTTGTTGTATATGGTTAATGTATGCTGAAAATTTTATCTTGTCCCCGTAATTTCACATATATTAATAATTTTTTCTTGTCTTATTCAATATTGACCGTCAAGTGACAAAAATCACAATGTAGTATTCAAAATACGCCACAAATTGATTGGCAACAAGTAAGAAATTCATTTAAGAATAGTCATTATATTAATTGGTTGTGAACCTATTGTCTAATAATAAATGTGAATAAATTCGATTAAATCTAATACTAATTTTGTGACCTGCCTTAGATTTGACAACGTAAAATCCCATCTCACCTTATTGTTATATCAAGAGTTAGAAATGGCTATACAAGAGGAAGGTACAAGCTTGAGATTATTAGTTTATTTTTTGTTTTCAAAACCCTTTGATATCGAGTTTTTTTGTTATGTTGTTGATTCCTTTAAATCTATGTCCTTAGCCTACAAATTACCCCCCTTTTTCTAGCATAAATTGTTTCAGATCCTTTTTGAAAAGTTAAATCTCAATTTTACTTTTGATATATCGAAGAAATCACAATCTTCTCATTCCAATTCGTCTTGTGTGAAGGTAAGAGATACCTTAAATTTCTTGATTGTGAAATCATCGTTTGTTCATATCTTTTCAAAATTGATTATTTTTCCGTATGTTAGAGGTGTTCAAATGTTTGCAATCCACATTTAGTACTAGGGCTATAGAGGCACACGTTTTTAGATCTCGCACTAAAAAACCTCATTTCTATTGTTTATTATAATACATAAAGATAAAACATATGAGAGGTATATTTTGAAGTAGATCTATTTACTATATTTAGATAATTCCTATAATGATATGATGTATTTGATGTATAATTAACAACAAATAGCATATAGCTTGGTTTGAGTAGTGTTATTTGTGTCCGATGTCTTGATTCAATTCAACTCTTCGCGAAGAATTGCTAAATTAGCATATTTGAATTTCTATAGCATACTGAACACATTGTTTTTGTGGATTTTTTTTCCTTCAAGCAAGTAGAAGGATGGCCTCCCAAACTTTGTGGGATGAATCCATAATTTTTCCTTGTTAATGGCTTATTGACAAGCATTATTTCTTTTCATTTTTTCCCCAGAAAAGTTAGGGTTCATTTGAATACTTTTGAATAAAAATATTTTTGCTTATTCAGTTTGAGAACATGTTTGTTTTTCTCATCTTTTGAAATTGTTTTCAAAAATATTTTTAAGAAACACCTATTTTTAATCGGCTACAATCCTTTCTGAGAAAAAAGAGCGCCAGTTTAGGAAAACAATAATACATATAAGAAACGTATCAAAAACAAGTAAACCAAACATGTTTTCCTAAAAATGAATATCAAATCAACTTTTCAACTCATTTGGTCACACTTTACCACTCGCTAATTTAAGTATATTTTTATTTTCACATAAAAACCGAAGAAATCTTCTCCAAATATTTTTACAAAATATTAATATACTCAAGACATTGTGATTTTTATATTGGTAGGGACAAGTATAACTTAATTTGATTAGGAGTTATACCTCTATAATTCTATAGATTTGTTGGTTTTGTTTCAGAATTTTCACAGGAAGATATCCAAAAAGATAAATAATTTATGATAGAGTTTTTTCACTGTTGATTTGTTTAGAAAGAACTGATGCCCATTACCATCTATGGCCTGTTTGGTGTTGAATAATACTATTACAATATGATTTTGAATGAAATAAATAGTTGGGGTTGTTCGATGCAGCTATCAGAATTAGATTTTTAAGTACTATAATCTATGCCAAACTTGTAAACAAGCAGATCATTGATATTTTCCTCACTAATCCATTATCGAGAAGATAAAGTATTACTTGACGTGTTGACTAATTATGATCCTAATAATGGGAAAACCTAGTTATTGAGTATTGGAGTAATCTTAGCCAAACTTGTAATGATTAAACTGTTTTATTTATAATCAATAATCAGGTCAAAATGAGTTGTGTTGAATACTAGCATTGTTCCTTTGACTTGCTTTTCATGTGTTACCATGGACTAAAGCTAGATCATTTCCTTAGCCATACATTTGATTTTTCTTATCAATAATGCCCATAGGATGTTGGTTGTAGAAATTCCCTGTTCATTGTTACCAAGTTTAATGTCATTATAGCATATTAGCTTAACTTGCATGATTATATTTAGAGAATCTTCCCAAGCCATAGTCCATTACTACAAAGTCGTCATGTATTCTGAACTTGAAACCGTTATAAATTTCGACCTAGTTGATGATGTCAGCATTTTGCCATGGTTTTGCTAGGTTTTGAAAAATGATGATAATGTTGTGGAATACCCGAATTAACTTCTAGTCTGATAAGAATGAATGTCAGTGTTTCGGTTCTTAGTTAGGCTCAGCCACACTTCCAGTTTTTTTTCCTTATTTATTTTTTTTTAATTTTCTTGACAACATCTACCTCTATCTTAATTATAGTCGAGAGGGTCATTGGTGATGTGTTTCAACAAACCTGAGTATACGGTTTTATTTTACATGAAATTTGTATGTTCTTTTTTTTTTTTTTCTTGTTTTCCCTCTTAGACGTGGCATAGAAGGGGATTCTAATAAAAGGAGGTGGAGGAATCTCATCTATTTTGTTTACCTGCATTTCTTATAGTTCAAATATCGTTTTACGATAACTAATGAAAGATTATAGTAGGGCATCATAGATATCGCAACTTTTGAAACTTTTGCTCATCATAGATACGAAAAAGTTATAATGTCCATGCTACTTCGTTAGATAGGATGGTACTTGTGTTGGGTTCGCTATAATTGGGGTATATACATCGAAAAACTAAAATTTTATCAAACATAAATTTTACTTTACTCCTTTGATTCGAAAGTAATTTTACACTTATTCAAGTAAATATATAAATAAATATAAAATTCAAATTATACCTTCCGCACACTCCAGTTGTTGTTGGGAATGAAGCAAACAATTGCTTATCTTGGACTTTCAAAACTCGTAGGGATCCAAATGTCTCCCCTCTATCAGGTCCACAATATAGAAGAGCAACACCAATCAAAATGATTCGCTAGTATCCTTTAAATTATTTAATAATCTAGAATTGGAGTAAATTTTCAAAAATAATAAAGATTAATTCTTTATGTTCTTAAAACTATATTATGAAGATAATAACAAGAAATTGATTTTTTTTAAAGAACAAGAAAATCAAGATTACAAGAAAATATTTTTCTTTTTCTTTTCTTGGAGAGAAAAATAGAGGACTTAAACAAAATATTTTTGCTTCATTTGCTAAATTAATTATGTAGTTTTCATCCATAAGCATTTATAGGGCTGAAAATTTGATTATTCTCCAACTCTTCGAGAGTTTGACAATTATGAACTATTTCAAAGTCTTAACTTGAAAGAATTCCAAATCTTTTAAGAACTTTTCTTTTTTCTCTCTCCTATTGTATGTGGACTAATTTGAAACTACATTAATCATCAAAATTGTCTACATACATTGTTGATATTAATTTGAACTCTTCAAATGATATAAAGATAGATAGATATCATATATATACTATAAATATATTTATATACAAATTAAATCTCAATGTCTGATTTTATCCCATAAAATCGATCATTATATTTATTTATTTATAAATATGTTAATTAAATATATTATATTTATTTAATTTACTCTCTTCATATTTTAGTGGGCTTATTAAGTGGTCCACATTAATTTTTGGGTGTATACTAAAAAATCCACGAATCAATCTAATTGATTCAATAATAATTTAATCAATTCAATTAATTAATTTAATTTACTTCAATTGGGCTTTCTAATCAAATAATTCAATTACTTAATTAAATAATTTAATTTTCAAATAGAATCCTTAATTAACTAATTAATCAGTATTAATTAATTAATTTCCAACCATTAGATAAATTTTAAAATT
Organism: Paulownia fortunei; assembly: GCA_019321725.1. Lineage (NCBI taxonomy): Eukaryota > Viridiplantae > Streptophyta > Magnoliopsida > Lamiales > Paulowniaceae > Paulownia > Paulownia fortunei. The sequence goes on from CM033110.1 coordinate 13,513,153, forward strand.
AGAAATATTACTTTCCATAAAGATGTGTGACTCTCTTAGGTTCACTACTAAGCTAGTAGCGGGTTTGTAATATTTGCAACTTATGAATAATAATAATTTTAATTAATTAATCCAATTAATTAATCCGCTTGGAATCAACTCCTTAATTCTAAGAACCTCACTATCCATAAAAACACCTAGCAAATGATCATGGCAAACTAGTCTTAGATGAAATAGTGAGTAAACTTATTTTAGTTACGAGTACTTCATACGTACGATCCTTTTGATAACTAATCTCCTAATTGGATCTAGGGCATAGATTATAAGTCGAAATCCTAAATTATTTAATAATTATGATTCTATTTCAAGTTTTAATGATTCTTGATGAATCACGATTCATTCTGCCTTGGCCAAGGTCTTTGAATCACGAACTATGAAAACTATGAAGATTCTCTTGTTTAAAAAGACAAGTGTCAAATTCTATGTTGGCAACTAACAAACCTCCATGCACATCAGTACAACACCCAACATACTCCATTTGTGATTGTCAAGCAATCAGAAGATATATTAAAGTATTATAGAATGTACACAAGGCTACCATCATGCCTCAAGTTCGAGAACTAGCCGTGTATTATCGTAACACTGAAATTCTTATTTTAATAAGTAAAGCCTGTAGCTAAGAATTTTTTATGGGCCATGTTCGGTGTACTTATTCCCTAACAAACACCCACATACATGAACTTGTGTCTCTACGCTAATGTCAATAGAATGTGACATCCTCATCTCACAAGCATGCATCATATGTGCGAGTCGTACTGAGCTATTTGATGTCCCATCTCAATAAACTCTTGAATCAGAACTTATTTAAAACCAAAGCCTTAGAGGTATGTTCCATGATCGCCATCATATGCGCGATCATGCCCCGTAGCTAAATTTGGTGTAAGGACTTTATCTAATGTGCAGAAATAAAAGATGCAAGACATAAGATAAAGAAAATACTTTTTTATTAATATAATTTCTAATAAGATTGTCTTTATAAAAAAAAGAGTATAATACACTCAATTCAATTAGGGCGTTGGGCATTCTACTCTAACAATCACCCACTTGCCCTAGCTCCAATTGCCCATATATCTAAGGCCATCTTCTCAAGATATCTATCGAATATCTTCTGTACTAAGGGCTTAGTAAGTGGGTTTGCTACATTTTCTACTGAGGCAATTCGATCTATAATGATGTCGCCTCTATTAATGATCTCTCTGATCAAGTGATATCGTCTCATTATGTGCTTGGATATTTTATGAGATCTTGGCTCCTTTGCTTGCACAATAGCTCCATTATTATCACAATAACTCATAATTGGCTCAACAACAGACGGAACTACACCTAACCCTTGGACGAAGTTTCTAATCGAAACAGCTTCTTTTGCTGCATCTCATACAATAATATATTTAGCTTCGGTGGTAGAGTCTGCAGTCATCTCTTGCTTGGAACTCTTCCAACTGACCACACCACCATTCAGGGTGAATATGTATCCAGACATTGACTTTGAGTTATCTATATCAGACTGAAAATTAGAGTCTGTATATCCCTGCAATTTTAGTTCTCTATTGCCATATATCATAAAGATATCCTCAGTCCTTCTCAAGTACTTGAGGATCATCTTAACGGCTTTCCAGTGTTCTTCCCTTGGATTGGATTAATATCTGCTCGTGACACTCACAGCATATATTATATCAGGCTTTGTACATAACATTGCATACATTATACTCCCTATTATAGAAACATAAGGTATACGAGCCATTCTTTCTTTCTCTTCAGGTGTCTTAGGAGACATAACCTTAAAGAGTGAAACCCCATGACTCATATGCAGAAATCCTCTCTTGGATTTCTCCATGCTAAACCTTTTTAACACTTTGTCTATGTACATGGACAGGGATAGTCCAATCTCCTTGTGGATCTATCTCTATAGATATTTATCTCTAGGATAAAAGATGCATCTCCCAAGTCCTTCATGAAAAACTGATTAGATAACCAAGTCCTCATTGATTGCAACATCCCTACATTATTCCTAATGAGTAGGATGTCATCAATGTAGAGCACAACAAACGTAACTGCATTCCCACTAACCTTTTTGTAGACACATGGTTCATTCGGGTTCTTATGAAAGTCAAATTTTTTGATCGTTTTATCAAACCGGATGTTCCAACTCCTCGAAGCTTGTTTGAGTCCATAAATGGATCTCTAGACCTTGCAAACCTTTTGCTCGCTCCCACTGGATATGAAGCTTTCTGGTTGCTTCATATGGATCTCTTCCTTAATGTTTCCATTAAGGAAAGCGGTCTTCACATTCATTTGTCATATCTCATAGTCATAATATGCAGATATAGCCAGTAATATCCGTATGGATTTAAGCATCGCTACTGGCGAAAAAGTTTCCTTATAATCAATTCCTTACTTTTGAGTATAACCTTTTGCTACCAATCGTGCCTTATAGGTCACTACTTCTCCATCTACTCCAAGTTTCCGCTTGTAGACATATTTGCAGCTAATGGAAACAATTCCCTGTAGTGGGTCTACTAAGGTCTTCTCCGAGTCGATGTCAGACATCGCTTCTCCATAACTTCTTGGATCATTATCCAAGGGAAGTCCCACTTCTTTATTCTCTAACAATAAGTTGTACCTCTTAGGTACCCTTAAGACCCTTTCGGATCTTCGAAGTGATTGTGCCTCAGAGAGTCCAGCATCAGCTGGTGTACCATTTACTGTGTCAGTTGGGGTGTTATGTGGTTCTTGAACCTCTTCAAGTTCTACGACATTGTCACTTCCATCTAAAAGAAATTCTTCTTCAAGGAAGGTAGCATTCCTCAAAACAAACATCCTTTATTCTGTGACATTATAGAAATAGTATCCAATAGACTCTTTTGGATACCCCACAAACTTACATAAGTTGGATCTCATATTCAACTTATCTTTCACTAGCTGTTTCACATAAGCAGCACATCTCCATACCCTAAGGTATTTACAAGAAGGTGTCTTTCCACACCACATCTCATATAGTGTTTTAAGCACGACTTTAGATGACACCCTATTTAATAGGTATGCCAACGTTTCCAAGGCATAGCCCTAGAATGAAAGAGGCAATGAAATGAAGCTCATCATAGATCGAACTATGTCCAATAAGGTTCGATTCCTATATTTCGCAACTCCGTTGAGTTGGGGAGTAGTAGTAGGAGTCCATTGTGAGAGAATCTCATTCTCTTTTAGATAATCTAAAAATTCAGTGCTTAAGTATTCATCTCTTCGATCAGATCAAAGAGTTTTTATACTTAATCCAGTTTGTTTTTCTACTTCGATTTTGAATTCTTTGAATTTTTCAAATACTTTAGACTTGTACCTTAAAAGGTACACATAACTATACTTAAAGAAGTCATTGATAAAGGTTAAAAAGTAGTTATAGTTCCCACGAGTACTAACATTTAGTGGCCCACATACATCTATATGGATCAAATCTAATAGATGCTTGTCTCACTCCACTTGTCCAACAAATGGAGATTTGGTCATCTTTCCTTTGAGGCAGGATTCACATGTTAGCAGTTCTTGCTCTTTTTTTAGATCAAGCAATTGTATCAATTTGTTAATCATTTTCTTATAAATATGTCATAATCTTGCGTACCATAGGCTCATGGAACTATGATTATCTAATTTTCTTTTATTTTTTTGAATTGTGAAAATAGGGTTATGGGGAGTAACAGTATATAAACAAATTTTCAAAGAACCAGAATAGATAAAATCATAATATTTGAAATGGAACAATTTCCATTCTCAATGATAAATCTAAAATCTTCTCTATCCAAAATTAAAATAAAGATAATGTTCTTAATAATATCCAGAATAAAAAGATAATTATTTAAAATTATTACATAATCATTCTCTAAATCTAGATTAATGATCCCTATAGTTAATGCAGCAACTCTTGCTCCATTCCCCATCCTAAGGACTATCTCTCCTCCATCCAGCTTCCTATTTCTTATCATTATCTGTAAATCATTGCATATATATGAGCCACAACTAGTATCTAATACCCAAGAAGCATTGTTAACAAACAAGTCAACTTCAACAAAATATATACCTAAACTCTTCAGGCTTACAAGATACTCCTTGTAATTCCTCTTCTAATACCCTGGTTGACACTTGTCATTGACTTGAGAAGAAACCTTCTTGACACCGCCATTTGCCTTCAGCTTGTTGGGTTTAGAGGAACCCTTTCCTTTCTTTTTTTCTTTCTTGGGCTTTTTAGCCTTTGATCCTAAAGAAGATCCAACAAGCAAAATTGGCTTGTCATTTTTCATGGTGGACTCAGCCGTCTTTAACATGTTCACAAGCTCAGCAAGACTAGTCTCCATGTTATGCATGTTAAAGTTGACAACAAAGGTATCAAATGATAGAGGCAGAGACTGCAGTGGAAGGTTCGTATAGAGTTCATTATCCGTAACGGCTCCAAGGGACGCCAATCTTTCAATAAGGGCTATCATCTTTAATCCATGATCATGGTCTAAAGAGCCCTCAGTTATATGACATCTGAAAAGCTCTTTTGAGATTTGATATCTCGTCTACTGAGTTCTTTCACCATACAACTCTTGTAGGTGAATAAGAATCCCATAAGTAGTATCTTGATCCTTATTCTGCCTCTGCAACTCATTTGACATTGATGCCAGCATGTAGCATCGAGCCTGCAAAGTATCAACATGACGTAAGTAATGTGCATAATCCTCTAAAGTAACATCATCCGGTAGAACTGAAAAAGGTACAGTGTTGAGAACATATGCCCTCTTCTCCGATTGAAGAACTATCTTTAGGTTTCTTAGTCAATCGACAAAGTTAGGTCAGTTAATTTATTTTATTCAAGGATTGTTGCAAGTGGATTCTTTGCCATTTTAGTAAAATAATCTACAAAAAATGCATGAAGCAGAAAATGAGTAAACTATGGAAAAAATATATCTATTTAATATAAGGTCTTTAATACTAAATATCTCCCACTATTTTTTTCGAATTACATCACCCCTAATAGAATTTCAAAAAATCAAATTTTCTAGTAAACTTGATGTCCAATGGAAATATTTCACACTCCAATTTTATGAGCCCTTGAAATATTTCTATCGGTAGTTAACTCTTTGATGATTGTATTGCTATTAGGGGTGATCATGGTGCGGTTTTGCAGTTTTCTCACTAATTTCAAATCGAATTGCCATATGCAATTTTGTTGAAAAATAATTTCAAATTGCGATTTTGTTAAATAAAACGAAAGTACGGTTTTAAGCGGTTGCGGGCGGTTTGGTGGTTTTTTTGCCAATAAGAAAAATTATTAAACTCCAAAAAATTAAAACATTAATACAAAAATCATTTGAACATGAAAATAACACCATGAATTTTTGACTCTTGGAGGCTTTTGAATTGTTGAAAATCAGATGAGAGATGCCCTAAAGAGGGAAAAATGATGATTTTGCCCTTACTTGTCCGCCCGGCAATGCCCAGGCGCTGCCTATTCTGTCCAAGGTAGTGCCTAGGCGCTACAGGGCAGTGTTCAAGATCCGACTCAACAGTGCTAATGGCCTTTTTCAACCGAGTTTTCACTATATTCAAGACCAAACTGGTATTTGGTATCTTCATATGAATTATAGCCCTATGTCTTAGCCTTTCTATATCTTCATGAATAAGCTCAATATAACATCTGTGGAGTGAGTTATTCCCAAAATAACAAGATGTGTCATACTAGAAATTTTTAGTCAAGTTCAGCCTATTTAACCTGATATTTCTCATTGAAATAGAAATAACTGGATTTCATAGTTAACATAAAAGTTATATATTTATCTCTTGGCTTTCCAATGGTTCAAAAAACAAGTCAAAATGATATTGGAGAAAAATATTATTATTGAAATACGAACACTGCCCCTAATGGCACCAAACAACAGATTATTCAAAATTTTAACCAAATTTTATGTTTCTTTCCATTTTCTTCTCATTTTGCTATTACCTACAATATTTCAAACTAAATGCATAAAAAGTAACAAAAACACTCGAAAACTAATTAAAAAGTTAAGCAAATGGTACTCAATTAATGAGTATAAAATCCACTCATCAATGGTTGTTGCTCTTTTTTTTATCTTAATTCTTAAGATTGAGAGATGTGAGTTAGAAGAAAGAATAATCAGCTTAATTATTAAGGTTTTGTATAATAGGTTAATTATAAAATTACTCTTTTAAGGTATAAATAGGCGGTTTAATTTTTTATAATTTTTTTAGCTCCTAAATCGCCACCGCACCGTTAAAACGGTGCGATTTTTATTTTGTATTTAAATCGCAGTTTTTGTGATAAATTAATATTAACGGTGCGGTACGGAACGGTTCGGGCTATTTTTTAAAAATTATGATCACCCCTAATTGCTATACAACCCTCAAGTTTATTTTGCCTCATCTCTTCCCATATACCCCAATTTTATAAGCCCATATGGTACTAAGTGTCAAACAATACCTATCAAATATTCATGTAGATAGAGCATTAAGATGTCCCACGACTCATGGCCAACATAATGACGATTCCATTCCACGAGCATCTCAATGCTTGGTAAAGATCACAACTTTCCAACACAAGACCACCCCACGACTCATGACCAGTGATCAAGTGCGGTAGCAGTCGTCATGTCTCTATCTTTGATGGTAGGCATGGAATGATAGGTCCTACCTAACTTATCCATTTTTGTTTGAAATCAAATTTTCTAAAAATTCTTTTACTTAATTTTAGTAAATTAAGTGGGATTTAATTTTATCAAAAACCTCATTATAATTTAAATTAGGTTGGTTATTTAATGTATAATATTATAATATCATTGCGCAAGCATAAAAGCATTAAATAAAATCCTAAGCATGCATCTAATATACACTTAAATAAATTGATGATCAAGAACCAGTCCTATGCGGTCCATTTGAGCCAAAAATGGACCTAATGTCAGTCTAAGGGTAATAAAAATGGAATATAACCTATTCTATTATATAATTGTATCACATACAAACATGGGCATTCTTTGAAATCTCCTTCTTGATTCTCCTTCATCTTCCAAAGAAAAAGAAAAAACTTCACCATCTATTCTACTCTCTTCACAGAAAATAAAATAACTTACATAAATGGAATAAGAGGCTCGCAGGCCCAATTTTAAAACTCAAAAACATTAAATAAAACCATTCATATTGGTCCAATGACTCATGATCATCCCATACATGCTCATAATTAACATCATATATAATTATCAAAATATGTAAATTTACCAAATTATTAAACGCAATTTTTAACTTGGTGTAATTTTTAATTGCTTGAAAAATAATTTTTGAGAAATTCTTAAAATTAACATTTAATTTTAATAATCTAGAAAATAAAAAAAATAAAAATAAAAACAAACCTAGAATGACACGATGAGCAGCGCTATTGCTGCCCGTCGGGCGCGCACCGGGCGCCTATTGCCGGGTGCTCGCTTGCGCTGTCGGGCGCCCAGCGTCGGGTGCCCGCGCATAATTTTTTATTTATATTTAAACAATTTAAATAAGAAATTAAAATTATTCCAATTAAAAATTGCTAAAACTATACAAAATCAAATTTACATAATTAACATGAATTTAAACAATTTAAAAACATGCATTCATAAATCCAAAATTCGCTGAATAAGTGAAACTGTGGCCTTGATACCACTGTTGGGTTTATTATAATCGCAAGGGTATATGCAGTGGAAAATTAAAATTTTATCAAACATAAATTTACCCATTTGATTCAAAAGTGATTTTCATACTCGCGCTCATTCAAGTGAATATATAAGCAAATATAAAATTTAGATTATACCTTCCTCGCACTCTGGTTGTTGTAGGGCATAAAACAATCAATTGTTTATTCTATACTTTCAAAACTCACAGGGATCCAAGTATCTCCCTTCTATTAGGTCCACAATACGAAAAAGTAACATAAATCAAAAGGATTCACTAGTATCCTTTTTATTATTTACTAATCTATAACCAGAGTAAATTTTCAAGAATAATAAAGATTAATTTTTTATGTTCTTGAAACTATATTATGAAGAGAATAACAAGAAACTGATTTTCTTTTAAAGAACAAGAAAATCAAGATTACAAGAAAATATTTTTCTTTTTCTTTTCTTGGAGAGAAAAATAGAAGATTTAAATAATTTTTACTTAATTTTTTGAATTAATTATGTAATTTTCATCCATAAGCATTTATAGGGCTGAAAATTTGATTATTCTCCAACTCTTGGAGAGTTTGACAATTATGAACTACTTCAAAGTTTTATCTTAGAAGGATTCCAAATCTTTTAAGAACTCTTTTCTTTTCTCTCTCATAATGTATGTAGACTAATTTGAAACTACATTAATCATCAAAATTTTCTATATACATTATTGATATTAATTTGAACTCTTCAAATGATATCAAGATAGATATATATCATATATATACTATAATTATATTGTATATAAATTAAATTTTAGTGGTCGATTGTATCCTATAAAATCGATCATTATATTTATTTATCTATAAATATATTAATTAAATAAATCATATTTATTTAATTTATTTTGTTCATATTTTAGTGGGCTTTTTAAGTGATCCACATTAATTTTTGGGTCTCAACTAAAAAAATGCATGAATCAATCCAATTGATTTAATCCCAATTTAATCGATCTAATTGATTAATTTAATTTACTCAATTGGGCTTCCTAATCAAATTACATCCAATTAAATAATCTAATTACTTAATTGAATAATTTAATTTAACCATTAAATTAAATAGAATCCTTAATTAATTAATTAATTAATTAATATTAATTATTTAATTTTCAACCATTTGATAAATTTTAAAATTAAAAATGTTACTTTTCATAAAGATGTGTCTCTAAGGTTCATTACTAAGCTAGTAGCGGATTTACAATATTTGCAACTTATGAATAACAATTATTCCAATTAATTAATTCGATTGGAGTCAACTCCTTAATTTCAAGAACCTCACTATCCATGAAAATACCTAACAAGTAATCATGACAAACTAGTCTTAGGTGAAATAGCGAGTAAATATATTTTAGTTGCGAGTACCATACACGTACGATCTTTTTGACAACTAATCTCATGATTGAATTTAAAGCATGGATTATAAGTTGAACTCCTAAATGATTCAATAACTGTGATCCCATTTCAAGTTCCAATGATTCTTAATGAATCACAATTCATCCTGCCTTGTCCTATGTCTTTGAATTACGAACTATGAAAACATAAAAGATTCCCTTGTTTAAAAAAATAAGTGTCAAATTCTATGTTGACTACTAACAAACCTCCATGCATATCAGTGCAACACCGAATATATCAAAGTGTTACAGGATGTACACAAGGTTACCATTATGACTCAAGTCCGAGGACTAACCATGTACTATCGCAATACAGAAATTCTTATTATGACAGGTAAAGCCTCCAGCTAAGAATTTCTTACAGGCTATTTTCGATGTACTTGTTCCCTAATAAGCACCCACATACATGCACTTGCGTTTCTACACTAATGCCAATGGAATGTGACATCCTCGTCTCACGAGCATGCATCATATGTACGAGTCTTACTAAGTTATTTGATATCCCATCTCAAAAAACTATCAACTCGAAACTTATTTAATACCAAATCCTTAGAGATATGTTCCATGATCGCCATCATATGCGCGACCATACCTCGTAGCTAAATTTGGTTTAAGGACTTTATCTACTGTGCTAAAATAAAAGATGTAAGATATAAGATAAAGAAAATATCTTTTTATTAATATGATTCCCAATAAAATTGTCTTTACAAAAGAAAAAGAGGATAATACACCCAATTCAATTAGAGCAATGGACATCCTACTCTAACAGCTAACTGGGATAAAAACCACCAATGTTGACTCCTAATAGCAAGTTAGATGGTTAAATAAGGATAAGGAAAGCACTATGTGCAAGTTCGGTTGATGCGCTCAAATTATTTCCCACTTATCCTTTTGTCGCATTCTTTGTAGAGTTGTTATGCCATCCTAATGACTTGCTTTATCACGCGCCAGAATTGCTCCAAGAATTCTTGGGATCTGCTCAAAAGTAAGGAATTTTCTCAAGCTAGATTTGGGAAGGAAAGAAGCTTTAATTGTAATTAAAGTCTGAAATGGAAGAAGAAGTTCCAAGGACCACTAAGAATCAGGCTCTAAAGCGAGTTTCTTCAGATATGAAGGATCAAAATTCCATGAAATAAAATAAGAAGACCATCGGCTTCTAGTTTTGGGGTCTATAATAATTCTGCATGCAGAGCAACTCAATCCACTGGTCAGAGATTTTGCAAGAGATGCTCTTCCTGTATTTGTCATCGATTCGATGACAATAAGGGCCCAAGCCTGTGGTTGGAATGCACACCTGATTCTGGTTCAGAAGACATGTGTAGCTTTACTTCTCATATTGAGTATGCTCTTCAACATAAAGAGGTGGGGGTTAATTCACACCAGTTGCAGTTGGATGGCAGCTATTGTTGTGCTTCTTGTGGCAAAGTCTCCACGATAATTGGGTAAGCTTTTCTTATTCAATCAGGTTTTATCACCCCTACCTGTTTCTCTATTCTGTTGTGTCATGAAATAACCCATAAACTCATAAATTTTTTAGCATGGCATTCACAAAATGGCTGTGTCAAGATGCTTTATTCAATTGAGACGTGACTGACTCGTAAGTTCATTATAGATATGCAACGTTTTATTCATTTTATTATCTTTTCTGAAGTCCTTATTGTGCTTCATAAATATCAGATAGTTCACACAGTTTCGTATTGACTTGATTTTTCCATAATGTTATAGCAAATTTCTTGACTAGTTGACATAGATTTTGCCTGATTTGATGTACTCTTAAGGAAAAAAAGAAAGACGTGGTGTCACAAGTCATCTAAAGCATATTTAGAATGCTCATTGGGGTATTTTGTTCTTAAGAGGTTTCTGATGGACAAGAATTTAAAGTTCAAATGAACCAAGAGAAAGATGATTAGGATTGTTTAAAATTTCTGACAAACTGAACCAAAGAACACTATTCTTGACAATAATGTTTTTTTTTATACCCAGGTTTCCAGAGCCCTTTGGAGAGACCTTTCCCCCTGGTTCAGTCCTCTAGTAAATTTGATGGACGAGTAGTTCGTACCTGGGTTGGACATTCGTATCGGTTATTTTGTCCTTTTAGACCTACCTTAAGCGTGGACGGGACCCCCAAAAGGGCCAGTAGGCACGCGACACTCCTGCCTTCGAAAAGAAATTAAACCCACGACCTACTACATTTTTCCACAGGTGCTCACTACTGCGTCGTGCCCACGGGCATAATAATATTTTTTGAATCTGTTAGGAAGGTGTTTACAAGGAAATTGACTTACATTGATGGTTTAGATTTTCAACAAAACTCAATTTCTGGTTTTGTTTCTTTGATGGCCTGGATGCAATTGTAGTTTGCTTAAAACTAAATAATGAGAGAATATGGACAAGAATAACTCTAGGTGTCCTACCTAGCTCCCAAGGGATCATACCTAAAGTTCAATTTGTGTTGCATATACAAAAGAAAGCTTTGCAAGCTCCACGTAAAAAATAGTTTTACTTTTCTCTAGAAATTCTTGAAAGCACAGATTTTTCTAAAATTCCAAAACAAACCCTGCACTGTATGCAATATGATATCATATTTTCTAGCGAATAATAGAAAGTTGTACTTAACCCATTTACTTGATATTACTTGAGTCTTGTAATAGTATATGCCATATATCCCAAATATGCTTAGAAATAGTTGCTTTGGTAATGGAATCCTTCTTCCAACTAGCAAAACACTTGAATGGAGAAAAAAGCACACAAGTTGTTCCCTTGCATGTGACAGTCTTATGTCACATATGGCTATCCACTAATGCTTTGCATACAATTGCTTGACGCTGGGAAGTGACAAAGGTAACCCATGGCAATTTTCATTCTCTAAAACCTGACTCCATAACAATATCTAATTTATATCCACTTATTACCAGAGAAGCAGCTTTAGATTTCAACATCTTTGGCACAATGCGAGATCAATAAGCAAAATTCTTGAAAATATTCTGATTACTTCTGTTGAAGATAAGTCACTCTTGTTTTTGCAATGTTGCCTCTATTCTTGCCATGAATTTCTCGATAGCATTTTCTAGGGAAGCTTTACTTGTTGAGACTGATTTGGAGGCTAAAAATTTGAAGGTTGTGCTCCCACTGATTGTCCATTCCTCCATGACAAGTTTGGATGGTTGCACCATCCTGGATTATAGAGTGTGGATTATTTTGTCGATTAGCATTCCCTACAAACTATGCTTATGGGTTCCCAACTTGACTCTTTGTACTATGGTGATGACCATTGCAAAAATTGCATACCTCAACTAATATGGGAGCAGGATTAGTATGAAGAGAGTTAAATTGTTAAGACAAAACAGCAACTTGAGTAGCAAGTGCATCAACATCTTGAACTCCAAATACTTTTTTTGGTGTAATTCTTTCTAAAGGCCATTGATAAACATTAGCAACCATGGTCTCAAGAAGATCGTAGGCCTCCTTATATGTTTTGCCTATAAGAGCTCTGCCAGCGGCTACATCCACTAGAGTTCAGGTTGCACCGCTCAATCCATTGTAAAATGTCTAAACTTGCAACCATTCTGGAAGACCGTGATAAGGACACATTCTCAACAAATCCTTATACATTTTCCACACCTCATGCAATGATTCCATGTCATAATTAGCTAGGAATGTTTGAGCTAAGTTAGCCCATGTGGTGATTTCACCTGGTGGCATTGAGTTCAGCCAACTCTTTGCCTTGTCCCTTAGTGAGAAAGGGAACAACCTTAGTCTAATGGCATCATTGGTAACACCATTGTGCTTAAATGTATCACAGATTTCAAGAAAGTTGACTATATGTGCATTTTGATCCTCATTGGCTAACCCACAAAATTGGTTAGCTTGAACCATTTGTATGATAGTTGGCTTAATCACGAAATTATTGGCTTGAATCGCAGGGCATCTAATTCTGGTAAGGTTTTCATTTACAATGCATAATCACGAAGCGTCCTATTATTGACCCTTGGTGCCTGTGGTGGCACATTATTGTTATCATCAGCTACCCTATCATCTTCCATAGTGTCTTCAGGTGATATGGAGGCTCCTCTCTTTTTCTTTCAGTTTCAGTTACAAGTCTTTTCAATTTTTGAATCAAAAGGGATCAAGACTCTACTTTCAAATTTTCTCATACACCTAAAAATACCTGGAAAAGTCAAGAACGACAATCAAAATAAAGTCAAATAAAAGTTCAAATTAAAATCAGAATTACTGGGTATCAATATTCATAAAATAAAATAGTCCCCGGCAATAACACCAAAAACTTATTGTGAATTTTGTGAATGTAAGTGCACGTTATCGTAGACAAGTAATAAAGTGGATAAGTGAAGTATCGTTCCTACGAGGACTATTAAATACTAAATACCGGAATTTTGTCAACTCCAATTTTATTTGAACAAACGAAAGTGGGTGGTAATTAATGAAAATAAATTTAAATTACTATTAAAATAATGCGCAAAAATCAAATTCTAGTCTGTTGTTGAATGAGATCAATCAAATTATTCACCACATTATGATTATCCTTATGATCATCCATTGTCTTCCTTTTTGGTGCCATGACCTGATATGCATTGACCAATCTCATTTCATTCATTAGCCAATAATAAATGCATAATCATGACAATAATATAAAATGAAATCTAATCAAGTAAACATAAAAGCAAATAAACAAATAGATAATTCTATCTTGAAGTGCAGGTCTCAACACTAAGGCTGACAACGAACACTTTTTTCCTTTAGGTACAATTTCAAGCTCTAATCTTTGCAAATCCAGTAATATTGACTTTTTTATGATAAAAAAATATCTGCAACCACATTCGCTTTACCAGGATGATAGTTAATCACAGAATTATAATCCTTCACAAGTTCTAACCATCTTCTTTGTCTCATATTCAGCTCCTTTTGGGTAAAGAAGCACTTTAAAATCTTATGATCTGTGTATATCTCACACTTTTCACCATACAAATAATGTCTCCAAATTTTCAAAGCAAAAACCACAGCAACAAGTTTCAAATCATGGGTTAGATAATTCTTTTCATACTTCTTCAATTGCCTTGAAGCATAGGCAATAACCTTCCCATTTTGCATCAAAACAGCACCCAAACCATGTTTTGAAGCGTCGCTATACACCATGAATCCACCAATTCCTGTTGGAATGGTAAGAACAGGAGTTGTAATCAATTTATGTTTCAGTTCTTGAAAACTTCTTTCACATGCTTCGGTCCACAAGAACTTCACATTCTTTCTTGTCAACATTGTCAATGGAGTTGCTATCTTTGAAAACCACTGAACAAATCATCAATAGTACCCTGTTAATCCCAAAAAACTTCTTACTTCTGATACATTTGTTGGTGTTGGCCACTTAATGACAGTTTCTACCATGCCTGGATCAACAAAAATGCGATTCTTGGATACTACATAACCTAAGAATACCACTTGCTCAAGCCAAAATTCGCACTTCTTGAATTTAGCATACAACTGCTCTTCCTTAAGAACTTGCAGCACAATCTTCAAATGTTCCTTGTGCTCTTCTTTATCACGTGAATAAATTAGGATATTATCAATAAACACAATCACAAATTTATCGAGATATTATTTGAACACCCTATTCATTAGATCCACAAAAGTTGTAGGGGCATTGGTTAAACTGAAGGGCATCACTAAAAATTCATAATGTCCATACCTTGATCGGAATGCAGTCTTTTATATGTCTTCTTCCCTGATCTTCAATTGATAATACCCAGAGTAGAAATCAATCTTAGAAAATGTTGATGCTCCCTGCAATTGATCAAACAAATCATCTATTCTTGGAAGTGGATACTTATTCTTGATTGTTATTTTATTTAACTCTCTATAATCAATGCACAACCGCAATGTACCATCCTTCTTTTTCATGAACAATACAGGTGCTCCCCAAGGAGAATAACTAGGGTGAATAAAACCCTTATCAAGTAATTCTTGCAATTGAACTTTTAACTGTTTCAATTTTGTTGGTGCCATTCGATATGGTGCTTTAGAAATAGGGATGGTCTCTGGCATAACATCAATCACAAATTTAATCTCTCAATTCAGTGGTAGTCCCAGTAAATCATCTGGAAATACCTCAAGAAATTCGTGAACCACATCTACATTTTCTGGCTTTAATTGTGCTTCGACCGAAGTGTCCATAAAACTTGCCAAATATCCAACATAACCTTTATTCAATATCTTTTGAGCTTTCAAAGCAGTTATAATTGGTAAAGATAGTGAGAATGAGGTACCACTAAATACAAACTGTTCTTCCCCAGGTGGCTGAAAAATTACAATCTTCTTGTTACAATCAATTGTTACATGATATTTGGTAAGCCAATCCATACTCAGAATAACCTCAAAATTTGGCATCGGTAAAACAATGAGATCTGCATAAAGAGTCATATCACTAATCTGAATAGAACAAGGCTTAACATTTGGTTAGAATCCATTTCTTCCCCAGATGGAACAGTCACAATGTACCTTACTTTTAATAAATCTGATGTAATGCCCAATTTTCTCACAAATGCACGTGATCCAAATGAATGCGTAGATCTAGAATCTATCAATGTAATTGTAGGTATCCCAGAAATTAAAATAATACATGTGACTACGGAAGCATCTGCATCAGTTTGTTCTTGTGTCATTGCATATACTCTCCCCTGAACTCTCCACTATACTATTGGGCAATCTTTGCTATATGTCCAGACTTTTTACACTTAAAGCAACTATTAGTACCACTAAAGCATTCCCCAAAATGATTATTCCCACACTTAGCACATTTAGGCCTTTCAATTGTAGCAGAAGTCTACCCAACTCTAGGATGCTTTTCATTCCCTTGGTTTGATATTTGTTCTTCTTTCTTCCACTAGTTCAGATTTCTGAGAGTGAATACTTGTTTCTTTTGTTGATGAAATTTCTCAATCTCTTTCTCATCTAAGTCAGCCATCAAAGCCTTGTCCACTAGTTCCCTGAACTCTGTTGCTGAAGACATTCTCACATCTCTTCTAATTTCTGGATTTAGGCCTCTCAGGAAATGATTCATCTTCTCATTGTTATCTCGGGCGATGTATGGCACATACTTGCAACCCTGTTTAAATTTTTGCACACATAATCACATACAGACATCCATCCTTGTTTTAACTCCAAGAATTCTTTTACTTTAGGGACCTAACATCCCTGGTTAAATACTTATCATAAAAGATTATTTTAAACCTTTGCTAAGTCAACTCTTCCATATTCACTGCAAGCTTAGCTCCTTCCCACCAGGTTCTAGCATTCTTCTTCAACAAGAAAATTGCATAAAGTGCCTTATCAGCATTATCAATTCGTATGTACTCAAAGATAGTGTCCAAAGATTTTACCCAATCCTTTGCAATAATGGGATTAGACCCACCATTAAAATCAACAAGTTTCATCTTTCTAAATTTTTCATACACAGCTTGTGAAGTATCTTATCGAGCTTGTGGTGGAGAAAGTCGTTGATTCTATTCTTGGCTTCTTTGTTGCATATCTAACAATTGTTGTATCTGTTCACCATGCATTCTAGTCTGTTGTTGAATGAGATCAGTCAAATTATTCACCACACTATGATTACCCTCATGATCATCCATTGTCCTCCTTTTTGGTGCCATGACCTGATATATATTGCCCAATCTCATTCCATTCATTAGCCAATAATAAATGCATAATCATGACAATAACATAAAATGAAATCTAATCAAGTAAACATAAAAATAAATAAAAAAAATAGTTGATCGAGTTTCCCAACTAGGATATGTTCATATGCCTTCTTCTATCTTCAGGAACGACTAAACCTCCACTCTGATCCCACAAACTGTAACACCCCTTAACCTCAAGTCCACTTTGTGCTAAGTGAGAAGGTCAATCTTTTTGGAAGATAGGATGTATTAAAGGTCTACCATAATCAAACCATGTACCTTTCAATATCCTTTTAATAAATCACATAATTTATTCTAATTAAAATCACATACACTTTTCAGTATTTTGTAAACAATTTTATATTAATTACATGACCTCAAAAATAATGCATACTCCATATTTTACTACTAATTCATAATATTAAATATAAGGGCAGCCATTAAATAACTAATAATCCAAATATAAATATTAGGGCAGCCCCAAAACTTGAACACTATCCAAAATAACATGAGTAAACTCGATTCTAACTTAAATTAATTCGAACCATCAATTAAGTAAACTAATTACTATTGTTATCAATCATTCATAGAAACTTCCAAACATAATATAAGCATTACAAGATTAATAGAAATAAGTGAATTAAGCATATTTCACAAGACTATGCTAGAAACTAGCTTAACTAACTTAGTTTTGGCTTCAAGTATATCCCACTTAAGTTTTCATTCATACAAAAATATACTAAAATATGTAACCATCCAAGATACTATAAATTTATCATAAGGAACATTGAAAAATAATATATCTTGATTAAGTAGGAATTAAGATTTAAAATCAACGATTTTCAAGTTTAAAAGTGTAGAAACTTGTTCTAGTTTGTGTTATATGAATTCCTATGGATTGAATTCAATTTTTGTGAGTATGAGAGTGTAGAAGTTTGGGAGAAACTTGGAGAAGAAGAGCTGGTTGTTTTTACGGAGCTTCTACAAGAAAATATGGCTAAAATGACTTCTTTGACATTTCAAAGAGAGGTAAGTGGAGAGTGATAATTGGTTGCATCATGCTTGGTGTCTTCTCATGCCAAAACCCACGTTTATAGGCTAGGGAGATGACAAAAATTGATGCTTTGGTGTTATAATCAAGTGCAATGTGGTTTAGAATGATTTCATGCAATCTAATAAACTTACTAATCAAATTGCACCATTTTGCATACTTTTAGTTCTTAGTCAAATGTAACATATTTCATGCAAATATTTAGGCAAATAATTACTTTGGAATGCCACAAGTATAGAGCAATCCAAATAATTCATTTCATGGTCATTTAACACATCAATCTTTTTTAATCGAGATATCGAGCTTTTCACTACAAAAAGTTACTTAAGTAATATGTTAATCAAAAAATAGATGTTTGATCTCATATTTTATGTACTATTACATGTTAAAGCATAAGTGGAGCATATAGTAACAATTATTCATGTTCGTGCAATCATGCTATTTGTATGTCATAATCCAATAATGCGTATTGATTAGATGCATATTCATGCAAGATATTTATTATTGGCTATGTAGGAGATAATTAGGCATTACAGAAATTTTCAAAAGAAATTACAAAAAAACACAATAATTTAAAAAAAATACAGATTACTAAAAAATTACATAACAATTCTTTAAATTTGCAAAAAATAAATAAATAATTCATAAATTATAAGATTTTTTTCACCCCTTGATCTACCATAACCGCCATACACCACACACCACACACCACTACCATGCACTGCCATTTTTTAGCAACTCCGTCACTGCCTTGTTTTTTTTCCAACCCACCCACCCTAAACTGGCCGCCAAATAGAAAAAGATGAAGCCCCCCGTTGGTCGGCCATGGACAACCAAAGAGAGGTCGCAGTGGTGCAAGCGAACTAGTGTGGCTCGCCTGTGGTGCAGGCAAATCGCTGTTGCTCAGCAGTAGTGTAGGTGGTCGGCGGGTTCTGACTATTCAGCAACTGAACGGTAATGGAGGAGCTGGCAGTAGTGGCGCTCTTCTTCTCCTTATCTCTTTCAAAATTGTTGACTGGATGGATCACGATTTAACAATGCATGAATCAATTGCCTTGCTGCGAGAGTTACTTGGAATTATATCATATCAAAATTTCAAGCTGACTTGAAAAAGAATCTCCATTTCTATGAATAACATGAAAGAATCCCAAACTTAAGAGTATCTTTGACTACATGAAACTCCCTAAGACAAGACTCAGGAGTACTTAAATTTGTGTCATTCACTTCTTGTGTAGTTATAGGTATGTATGTACTTTTCCTCAATTTCAAGGGCTAAGTGCTTTCTTGCTAGAAACATTTAAGTTAATCAACTCTCATAAACTAACAACATTTAGAGACTGATGATATGTTCATCAAAATGTATATCTTCTTAAGATATTCTGGTGATCCTACAATTTTAAGCCAAGATAAGCACAGTCTAAAAATCAATATTGTGGAGTTCAGGACAGTAAAATAAAAACTAAATGAACTATATTCACATCACCAATTGGTATTCTTTTGTGTAATTGACTAATTGACATTGAAAATTTCTTCAGTTTTCTCGTAGGCTTAAAAATTGAGAAAGAAAAGAATTGACGCTCACAAGTGAAAGTCAAGAATCACAAATAATATGTTATGGGATATTGAAGTATTTCACATATTAGGAATCCAAAAATGTGACTACTTCAGCAATCGGAGTGTATCTTTAGGATTTTCATTGTAGGATAACTACACTAACTAATTTGGTTTGGAGCAACAGAGTCCTATAAGAAGCAGCACAACCAAATCTTGAACCAATGAGTGAAGTCTAACAAGTGAAAAATGATACAGAAAGCAATTGGAAAATAAATTTCTAGCATTGTAGGTAAGCTAAGCTATATTTGGTCTTTTTTTTTCTGTATTGGCTGAATGAAATGTATTGCATCATTTGACTGCTAAAATGTGAAAAGAAAAATAAACCCCAGCAATATAAGACTTTTTTTGCCTCTGATATTTAATTTGTGATGCTACATTATATTTTATTTATGGTCTGCCAAAAATTACCGTCAATTGCAAATCCATAATTTGCTTAAATATACAAATTTGACATCTAGTTTTCTGATATTATATGTGATTTATTTTAAACTAATGTATTAGTGGCAGCTGTGTATATGCTCTGTTTCTCCAAAAAAAATCTAAAATTATATTTGGAAGCATACACAATTGATATCATCTGTATAATAAATCAATTAGGTGATTAAATATGAAAGAAGCTTTATTTATGTATAATTAGAAATTTAAAAAAAAAATGGACAAATGAGAAATGAAGGACCATATATGCATGTGATGCATATATGCAATAGAAGTGTTCTATTTTCATTTCAACTATCACCCTTAGGTTGACTTAGACCCACTTTGGCTTGAGTGGATCGCATATGATAATGGCCCATGATCATCTCTTTATTTACATATGTGTATGATCCATGCATGCTTTATTTAATACTTTTCTTTTGATTATGTTTGCGATCATTAGGATAGCGTAACATTAAATCAACAAAACTAGGAATATATAGATAAGGTCTTACATTATAATATAAAAAAATTAAGTTAGGAATTTTAATTAAATCTATATCTAGCTGATATGGGCCATATTGGGTTGGACCCAATTGTCCATGTCTTCTATCTAAAGTATGTGATATGTGACTTGCTAACGCATTTAATAGATTACAAAGAGTCGTGGGATATGCTAAATAAATGAAAGTTGTGATCAGTGCTCGCATGGAGATGCTCATATTAATACAATGTTTAAGTGTTATCCACGAGTCATGCAATATTTAAATATTTTATTAATATGGATGTTTGATGGGTCTTACTTGGACAATAATAAACATCATTGTTCCAATCTGCCCAAATTATTTTCAAAATTGAGAATGGTTTTCGAATTCAAGAGGATAACAAATGTGCAAAAAAGAGTTTCTATAGTAGTTGTATAAACAAGCTCCCACAAGCGTTGTGGAAGCACCTCCTACAAGTGTTGTAGTGTTGTAGAGTACCTTCTACAATTATTAAAGAAGGAGCTCCAATAAATGTTATAGGAAACTCTAGTTGTTAATGCCTATTTTGATTGTTAGTTCTACATTATCTAACATAAAAAATCTAAAAGAAGAGAATGAGTTCTCAATAGAAACAAATATACAATGAGGCAAAGCTAGGGAATTAATCCGGATAAGAGAGGTTTATACACCATTGCAATAGATAGGGCATTAAAATAGGAATGCAAGTATTGACTTGCTTAAATGAATTGGAAAGGGTTCTAATTCGAACTTTGAATTAGAAGGGGTTTTAATTCAAGTTTACATAAGCTTTGTTGAAGTTAACCATCAGGGTTGACGATTCTTTTTGGATATTAAATGTCCAACATTGATCTCATCTTTCTAAGGAGATTGCAAGACAAGAAAAAAGAGGATAAGAAGAAGGATGACCCTTAGGCTTGAGGGTAAAGAAAGGGTTGCTTTATTTGGCAATAAGGGCGATCCACTTAGCTCTAAATGGAATTAAGGTAGTTTTAATTATTTATCTTGGTATCAAATATTGTCAAGAATGACTTCTTAGATGGTCATAGTTCAACATTGATAAGTGCATATTTTGACATATTTTTGTATCAAATCCTTTATACTTTTCTTGCATTATTCTTGTTAATATTATTTTTTTATTAATGTTTTGTTTTAGGGAATCAATGAATAAAAAAAGATCAAAAGAACCATGTTTCTAGTCTTGTGTAGTTTTTGTATTTTGGGCATAACTCCATGATCAAAAGCCCTATGGATCTGAATCTTACTTCATTTGAAATTTTTATGTTAGAAGCTCAGCGCAATTCAATCTTGATTATAGTAGAAAATTCATCCAAATGGTTGTATAATATAGATCGCCAAAATTTGGATCAGAGTTCGGCCTAGTCCTGACTTATTTGACTAATTAGGTCATATCTCTTAAGCCCAAATTATTTTTGGGCTAAAATTTGGATATGCTATATATAATAGGTAAATAAACAAGTTTTCTAAGACAAGATGGTAAGAAAATATATCAAAATGGTAAAAACATATGCTGCAATGCGCTACTGATGTTAAAGGATGGTTCTTGGATATGATTCGGTAATTTGATCATATCTCCCTCATCTGGCAACCAAGTCTGACAAATGATATATGAAAATATATCAGCACAGAAAGCTCTACATTTTTGTTCTTTACTCATCATCAAAAGTTGGTTGTATCTAACCTAAAAATGCAATTCAATCAGGTAGGTGAGAATTTAAATAATTAATTTGGTGTAACAACTTACCAACTCTTGGCAACTAGCATACCACTTTATTATGTAATGTCCAATTCTCTCCTACATAGCCAATAATAAGCATCTTGCATGAATATGCATCTAATTAATACGCATTATCGGATTATGGCATACAAATAGCATGATTGCACAAACATGAATAATTATTACTATATGCTCCAGTTATGTTTTAACATGCATTAGTACATGAAATATGAGATCAAACTTTTGGTTCTTAATTTAATATATTCCTTAAGTACCTTTTTGCAGTGAAAAGTTCAGTATCTCAGTTAAGAAAGATTGATGTGTTGAACGGCCATAAAATGAATCATTTGTATTGCTTCATACTTGTTACATTCTAAAGTGATTATTTGCCTAAATATTTACTTGAAATATGTTACATTTGGCTAAGAACTAAAAGTATGCAAAATGGTGCAATTTGATTGATAGGTTGACTAGGTTGCATGAAATCATTCTAAACCACATTGCACTTGATTATAACACCAAAGTATCAATTTTTGTCATCTCCCTAGCCTATAAATGTGGCTTTTGGCATAAAAGGACACCAACCATGATACAACCAATCATCACCCTCCACTTACCTCTCTTTGAAATGTCAAAAAAGTCATTTTAGCCATATTTTCTTGTGGAAGCTCCTCAAAAATGACCAGCCCTTCTTCTCCTAACTTTCTCCCAAATTTCTACACTCTCTTATTCCCAAAAATTGAATTCAATTCATAGGAATCCATAGAACACAAACTAGAATAAGTTTCCACCCTTTTAAGCTTGAGGATCGTTAATTTTGAAGCTTAATTCCAACTTAATCAAGGTATATTATTTTGTAATGTTTCTTATGATAAATTTATAGTATCTTGGATGGTTATATATTTTAGTATGTTTTTGTATGAATGAAAACTCAAGTGGGATGACTTCAAGCCAAACCAAGCTAGTTAAGTTAGTTTCTAGCAAAATTGATAGCCTTATGGAATATGCTTAATTTACTTTTTTCTAATGATTTTGTAATGCTTATATTGTGTTTGAAAGTGCTTACAAATGATTATGAACAATAGCAATTAGGTTGCTTAGTTGAAGGTTAGAATTAATTTAAGTTAGAATCGAGTTTAAGTCATATTAATTTGGATTGGGTTCAAGTTTTGTGGGTTGCCCTAATATTTATGTTTGAATTATTAGTTATTTAATGGTTGCCCTAATATTTAATGTCATGAATTAGTAGTAAAATATTGAGTATGTGTTGTTTTTGAGGACATGCAATTGATATGAAATTATTTACAAAAGATTGAAAAGTGTATATGATTTTAATTAGAATAGATTATGTGATTTATTAAAAGGATATTGCAAGGTACATGATTTGATTATGTTAGGCCTTTAACACATCCTATCTTCCAAAGAGATTGACATTTTCACTTAGCATAAAGAGAACTTAGGGTAAGTTGAAACTTTTCATTTGCTTGCACACAAGAATCATATAATGTTGTTCATGTTTCAATGTGATTGTCATTATATATCAAGTGATGTAATGTTTGATGCATTCATGGTTCATGAAGCGTGATACAACTAAGAATATAATGAGGTTTTTGAAAATGAAGTATAATACTTAATTGATGGTCAGGTAGGCAAGGGACGCGGGAGGGACCGACGAACCCAACAAAGGGTGGCAAATACTTGAGGTTGAAGAATCGGTATAGAAAAGCCACAATGAATGAGACAGAATACGGCTAATACTTGAGGTTGAAAGACCAAGTATAGAAACCCCGTATTATTTCTCTTATTGGCCAATCATTATGAATAGGTTCTAAAAATCACGGCCTATTGCTATTAATTATGTACCATACTTCAAGGGCCCTAAAAAATAATTTATGAATGAAAGTTATTAAATTGAATATTAAATTTAATCATTTATGTGATTTATATGTACGATATATGTTATTGCATCAGTTTCACCTTACTGAGCTTTTAGCTCATTAGATTTATGTGATGCAGGTGGAAATGTATAGGTTTAGAGATTGATTGAGTCTCCAGAGCGGCCTAACAGAGATTTGTTTATATGCCATGCTTCGAGTTGTTTTGTAGCTTATTTTGAAAACTCTATTTTGTTTTTAAATAAGCCGCTCTGTTATGGTTTTGTAAATAGATGTACTCAGTTTTGGTTTATGTATATGGTGTGTTTAAATGAAATGAAACAACAAATGAATTCAAGTTCTTTCTCTTATAGCCAAAAAATTGATCTTTTATTAAAACCATAACTCTAGTATTGATGAAAAGTTAACATTTCTTGATTTAAATGTATCAGCTTATCTAGGTTCTGCAATTAGGTTAAGGAGTGTTACAATTCCACTTCCATGTACGAAGTCCTTACGTCTACTTATTAAGCTTCATTTAGAGTGGGCACAATGACTCTCACATGACGTTTGCATGAGTCTCGACACCCTTTATTTCTTCCCTTGTAAAAAGTTAAAACAATTTGATATAATTCTCAAAATTGTGTTATATTCACATGGTCATGAATGTGTTTTCTTTATCTAGTCAAAGGGTGTTTGATTTTTCATTTAACTCAAAGCATTAATTTGTGTAGGCTTGACATGGGACGAGTTCAGTCACAATCCGAGTCGATGTACCAAAAAACTTGTACTTTTGTTCATTTTGATCTCCATTTGACTAGACATAATAGGATCAAACTAGAGGTTAGCATTTTCTTGTAGTCTGCATTAGTTAACTATCCAGATTTAAATTATAATGCCATTTTGAAGTTCTATATACAATAACATCGCACACCCTTAGTCTCGCATGTGTTTTAATTCCATTCGTTTAATTTTTACTTCTTCTTAAACATGACCGCACGAGTGTTATGGTTTAATATACATGTCAATGGGTTGAGTCGTATTCTAAGTTCGTGCATGGAATTTCGTGCATCAACTCGTTAGGCTTGCAATCTTACTAGATTAAATGAGTTTGACACAAATATCACATTACTCCTTACTTTTGTTATTTCACCCCATATTAAAAATTTACGCTCATAAAGCTTTCTGGCACAAACAATCTTACATGATATTTGTCTTCTCATATCAAAAGACAACATTGCATTCACATGGTCTCATAAGCATTATTTTGTGTAGGTTAACGATAAGGGATGAGTTCAACCGTAATCCAAGTTTGTGCACCAAAAAACTTGTACTTTTGTTCATTTCATCTCAATTTGACTAGTCACTATAAGATTAACAAGAGGTTACCATTTATGTTATCCGAATTAATTAACTCATATAGATTAAAGTTATAATGTAATTCTGAAGTTCTATTGCACAACCTTGGTCTCACATGTGTTTTGTTTCCATTCATTTAATTTTTACTTCTTTTTAAACATACGCATACGAGTGTCTTGTTTTAATATACATGTCAAAAGGTTAGTCACAATCCAAGTGCGTGCGTAGAATTTTATGCATCAACTTATCAAGCTTGGTATTTTACTAGGTTAAACAAGTTTGACATGAAGATCGCATCACTCCTTACTTCTGTTATTTCATACCAGATTAAAAATTAAAGCTTATTGACATAATACATAAAATAATACATGCACAAGGTGTCATCTGTGTTTTCTCTATCAAACCTACATGTTTATGCTCAAACTGGAGCTATAGTATATTCTTGTATAGTAAGTTGTAAATTTTGAAGAGTTCCATCGCAATCTAAGTTTGTGTACAAAGCATCATACATACGCTCGCTTCTACTCGATTTCACCATACACATAGAATTATACTAGAGGTTCGCATGAGTAAGCGTCGAAACTAGAAACTCATTCTTAATTTGCACTTGAAGTTCTATGAGAAATAATATTTTGTCTCTGGTCTCTTATATGTTCATTTTGAAAAAGTTAATACTTGTTCATCTTAAGTATCACGATGGCAGTGCAAAGCTGTAGGAATATGGGTAAATTACGATGCATTCCACTTCTATGTACGAAGTCCTTACGTCTACTCTTAAGCTTCCCTTAGAGTGGGCACAATACCTCTTACATGACGTTTGCACAAGTCCCAATATCCCTTATTTCATCCTATGTAAAAAGTTAAAACAATTTGGTATAATTCACAAAATAATGTTATATTCACATGGCTGCGTATGTGTTTTCTGTATCTAATCAAAGTGTGTTTGATTTCTTATTTAACTCAAAGTATTAATTTGTGTAGGCTAGACATGGGACGAGTTCAATCGCAATCCAAGTCGATGTACCAAAACTTGTACTTTTGTTCATTTCAGTCTTCATTTGACTAGTGATAGTAGGATCAACTAGAGGTTAGCATTTTCTTGTAGTCTATATTAGTTAACTTATCCAGATTTAAATTATAATGCTGTTTTGAAGTTCTATATACAATAACAATACACACCCTTGGTCTTGTATGTGTTTTATTTCCATTCATTTAATTTTTACTTCATCTTAAACATGACCGCACAAGTGTCATGGTTTAATGTACATAGGTTAAGTCGCATTCTTAGTCCGTGCATGGAATTTCATGCATCAACTTGTCAAGCTTGCAATATTACTAGATTAAACGAGTTTGATGCAAAGATCGCATCACTTTTACTTTTGTTATTTTACGCCATATTAAAAAATTTATGCTCATAAAGCTTCCTAGTTCAAACAATCTTGTATGTATTTTATTTCCATTCATTTAATTTTTACTTCTTCTTAAACATGACCGTACGAGTGTCATGTTTTAATATACATGTCAATAAGTTAGTCGCATTCCAAGTGCGTGTATGGAATTTCATGCATCAATTTATCAAGCTTGCTATTTTACTAGGTTAAACAAGTTTGACACAAAGATCGCATCACTCCTTACTTTTGTTATTTCACACCAGATTAAAAATTAAAGCTTATTGATATAATGCATAAAATAATTCGTGCACATGGCGTCATGTGTGTTTTCTCTATTAAACCTACATGTTTATGCTCAAACTAGAGCTATAGTATATTCTTGTACAGTAAGTTGCAAATTTTGAAGAGCTCCGTCGTAATCTAAGTTTGTGAATAAAGCATCATACATACGCTCACTTCTACTCGATTTCACCATGCATAGAGAATTATACTAGAGGTTAGCATGTGTAAGCATTGTGATGAGAGCATGACCAACAAATGGAATGCAAATCCTATTCAAGTTCTAAATGGATAGGTTATAAGAGCTCAAGCTAAAAGATTCAAAGAAACTCTTGATAGACTAATTCAAGCATTTAGACTGAGGTGAATTCGGGCCCAAAGAAAATGTCCCAAATGTCCCACAAAGTAAGATGTATATGATTCAAGCATTGAAATAATATTTGGAAGGGTTTCTCATAAAGGGCAGCCATTTAAGCGAGATTTAAGGTCTATTAGTTGAGTTGTATGTCTTGCATAACATTTAAATATTTTTCTTATTAGATAAATTTGAATTTAGAATATTTATTAGTTACTTTTTCTTGATAGGGATAACTTTAAGATTCAAGGAGGTTAGTTAGGATATTTTGGTAGTCTCATTTTCCTAGGAGAGGATGAATTCAAGGCTTTCTTGGGGCCTAATTTTCATTCTCACCCTTCTTGTATATTTATAGGCCATTTACTTATTGAAATAAAAAATTTAGATTTTAGTCATAATTTTGTGAGAGAAAATTCTTTTTGGTTTTTTTAGAACTTCTGAACTTATCAGAGATTTTTGTGGCGTTTACCTTCTACTTATCAATCAATCCCTTATAATTGATTGTGGCATCTTTATTATACTAGTGTTCTTTCTTCAATACAAGCAACGGGTTGCGGTTCCATATAAATTCATTCAAGACGATCATGGAGGCCTTTCTTGAGTCACGAATTTTCTCACAATTCTTGACGTGATTTGTATCCGTTATGGTGTTATGAACAAAAGAGTTATGGTGTTACTCTAATACCAACTGACAACAAGCTTGACAAGTTATTGTGCAAAATTCCATGCACGCACTTGAAATGCGACTAACCTATTGATATGTATATTAAAACATAGCACTTGTACGATCATGTTTAAGAAGTAATAAAAACTAAATGAATGGAGATAAAACACACGCGAGACCAAGGGTGTGCAATGCCATCGTATATAGAACTTCAAAATTGTATTATAATTTTAATCTTGATGAGTTAACTAATGCAGACAACACAAATGGTAACCTCTTGTGATTTTATCGTGGCTAGTCAAATCGATATGAAATGAACAAAAGTACAAGTTTTTTGTGAATTATATCAAATTGTTTTGACTTTTTACATGGGATGAAATAAGGGATGTCGGGATTCATGCAAACGTCATGTAAGAGACTTTGTGCCTACTTTAATGGAAGTTTAATGAGTAGATGTAAAGACTTCGTACATGGAAGTGGAATACATTCTAATTTACCTATGTTTTTAGTTGAAGCTTTGCACTGTCATCACGATACTTAAGATGAACAAGTATTAACTTTTTTGAAATGAACACACATAAGACCAAGGGCACAAAATATTATTTCATGTAGAACTTTAAGTGCAAATTAAGAATGAGTTTCTAGATCCAGCATGATGAGAGCACGACCAACAATCCAGATCTTATTCAAGTTTCAATTGGACCGTTACAAGGGCTCGAGCTAAAAGATTCAAAGAAACTCTTAATGGGCTAATTCAAAGCATTTGGACTAAGGTGAATTCGTGCAAGCCCAAAGGAGATGTTTCACAAAGTTGGATGTCCATGATTCAAGCATTGGAATAATATTTGGAAGGGTTTCTCAAAGAGGGCAGCCATTTAGGCGAGATTTAAAGTCTATTAGTTGAGTTGTATGTTTTGCATGACATTTAGATATTTTCCTTATTGAATAAATTTGAATTTATGATATATATTAGTTACCTTTTCTAGATAGGGATGACTTCAAGATTCAAGGAGATTAGTTAGGATATTTTAGTAGTTTCTTTTCCTAGTAGGGGATGAATTCATGGCATGGGGCCTAATTTTCATTCTCCCCCTTCTTTTATTTATAGGCTATTTACTTATTGAAATAAAAAAATCAGATTTCAATCATAATTTTGTGAGAGAAAATTCTCTTTGGTTCTTTTAGAACTTCTGAACTTATCGGAGATTTTCATGGCATTTAACTTCGACTTATCAATCAATCCCCTTATAATTGATTGTGATGTCTTTATTATACCAGGGTTCTTGCTTCAATACAAGCAATGGGTCGTGGTTCCATACAAATTCATTCAAGATGATCTTGGAGGCCTTTCTTGAGTCATGAGTTTTCTCACAATTCTTGGCGTGATTCGTATCCATTATGGTGTTATGAACAAGTGTTATGGTGTTATTCTAATAACAAATTTATTGATCTTGTTTGCAATTTGTAATTTAAGATTTCATTTATATTGATAGATTTGAAATTAAGAATTTCAAAATCATAATAACAAATTTATTGATCTTGTTTGGATAATCTAAAAAGATTTGAAATATAAAGAGAGATCATTAGCAAAAATAAAAAGATATATACATATAAAATCAGTTTTTTATTTGAATTTAAATTAAAATATAAGCTATCATATCTTGAATACTAGACATATACTGGATTCTTTAGTTTTTTAGGGTGGTAAAAGGACTTTTAAATTTAAATACGGAAATAAGTATTAGATAATCATACTAATTCTAAATTTAAAGGTAAAGATATGGATCATTAGCACAAAAAAATATATTTACGTATAAAAATTAAATTTTCTTCTTGGATTCTAAATATATATTCGATTCCTTAGTTTCTAGGGCGGTAAAAGGACTTTCAAATTTATAAACAGAAATAACTAATAGATAATTTTAATAATTCAAAATTTTAAAGGTAACGAGATGGATAATTAGCACAAATATATACATAAAAAAAATTAATTTACTTATTACATTTCAAATTGAAATATAAGTTATCATATCTTGAGTTCTAGGCATTTATTGGATTCTTTTGGATACACATAAACAAATATGTTTATTCAAATTTAATAAAAACAAAGCAGTTATTATCTAAGGTGGTGAAATGGGGTTTAACTAGGCTATCTAAGTGTGCCCCTTTTACTTGGACAACCTCAAAGTTTTTATTTATTATATATTTATTTAATAATCATCCTTCTTGTCCTTTTGTGCAATAGAACTGACACTCATACCATGCTTTTTGGAATCTATGATGCAAGAGTACGGATACGATATGCATGGGATATATATATATATGTAAAATATAATCTAATTATTTTACATTAAATTGATGTTTTTTTATTTTTCATACTTTAGCACTATTTATTTATTTTTTGTTTATTTTCTAAGAACTCATAATTTTTAAATATTGTGAAAATTAATTAAATATTTAATTAAATAAAAATTATTATATAGGGTTAATTGCATAAAATCCCATTGTGTTTTCGCAAAAATACAAAAAATCCCTTGAGTTAAGAAAAAAGCTTAAGAACCACCCGAGTTAATAAAAACTTACAAAAACCCCCCATTCCATCACAACTAAACAGTGAGTGTACAACATATGCGATTGGTACCGAAACCGAAGTGAGAGTTTTTTTGTATTTTTTGACACTTTTTGGGATGTAAAATTACGTTATTACCCCCACCATCGAATACAAATAATTGTAGCCATATTTACCCATCCTCAGTTTCTTTGAATAAATATTTTTAGCTATAATTTTTTTTCATCGATTGGTAAAAATAAAATAAAAACTTTTAAATTTAAATAAAGGATATTATGTATTAAATTTTATTTTTAAATCTTGTTCAGAAATAATACTTATTTGTAATTATGAAATTTATAAATTGAAAATAACTATTTTTAAAGTTTGCACCTCCAGAATTTTGTTCACGTCGCATGCAAGAATTAATCATTCAGCCAACTAGTTAGACACAGTTTATTTTTGTTATCTTGGAGAAGACTACATCACTAATCCTCTTGAAAAATTTTGTGTTTTCACTGCTGATAATGATCGACAGGCACTAGATGAAACATTGCATGCATTTTGTAGGAGTCTGCTTTTAGCTATTGAACACTTATAGTTTTGTATGTAACTTTATTTTTTACACCATCAATTCTTTGTATTACAACAATTGTGTTTATTAGCATAAGGGGTTTTGTGTACTTTTACCAAGAACCTATTG
Organism: Paulownia fortunei; assembly: GCA_019321725.1. Classification (NCBI taxonomy): domain Eukaryota; kingdom Viridiplantae; phylum Streptophyta; class Magnoliopsida; order Lamiales; family Paulowniaceae; genus Paulownia; species Paulownia fortunei. Next base: position 13,544,490 of record CM033110.1, read on the forward strand.
AATAGGTTTATAACTTTAAAAAATATTTTATTTTCAGCGATTTATTAATTTTTTTTCACAATACACAATTACATTCCAAACCTAGTTATTATTGGTACTTATTTCATCTTTAAAGAACTGCCTCAATTTATTTTTTCATATTTTTTTCTCTCAATCCCAATAAAATAAAGGTCCAGACATAGCATAAATGTTTAAAGACTAATGAAAACATTGTAAACAAATATCTTCAATTAATGAAAAATTTAATTCCACCAAAATCAAATATACTTTTGTGCGATTTTAGATAGACAAAATCATTTTAGAGAGTTGATGAACAATTCTTTTTAAGCCAAGCCCATAATTTTACTTGTATATTATTCTAGGGTTAATTCCACTTTACCCTCCTACTCTTGTTACGTATCACTTTATCCCCTTCTACTCTCATTCTATCTCACTTTACCCTATTGTACTCTCATTATCTCACTTTAACCCGTTGTACTCTAAAAAAACTAACCAAATTACCCTTACTTATTACTTAATAAAATTATTTTAAAACATTCTAAAATTAATAGACTTATATTTATATTCTAATAATTTTTTCAACTTAATTAATAACACTTAACAATAAATTCATTTAAAATTTTATTAAACTTAAATTTTAGTAGTTATTTTTTAACTCAATATAGTTCCTATTAAATTACTATATAGTCGGATATTTTTTATTAATTAATACACTTTATTTATAAATTTTTTACTCATTAAAAACTGAAAAATATATAATATATCTCTAAATAATATTTAATAAATACATAAGATATTAGTAATAAATTTTTAATTATGATAGAGTTATCATAAGTTCATAAAAACTATATTAAATTCAAAAATAGTCTTTATAATTAAGTATTAGTAATAAAATTAAATACTAAAATGAATATATTTTTTTAAATTGAACATTGTATCTAGTAAATTATGATAATTCTACTATTTATAATTTATTTATAGTATTAAATTAAATCTAAAAATGGCCTTTTTTTATTTCAACATTTTATTTTATGAAATTTTGATATTTCCATTAATAATGAAAAATTTATTACTAATATTTTACGTATTTAACAAAATATTTTTAAAAAATATGTTATATTTTTTTATATTTACAATAAGTAGAATTTTTTTAAGTAAAATATATTAACTAATTAAAAATATCATACAACATAGAAATTTAATAGAAACTATGTTAATAAAAAAATAGCTATTAAATTTTATGCACAATTGAATTTCAAATTAATGTAATAAGTATTAATTGATTAAGTTAAAAAAATTATTAGAATATAAATACAAGTTTATTAATTTTAGAACGTTTTAAAGTAATTTATATGTAAGGTTAATTTGGTTAATTTTTTTAGAATACAGTTTGATAAAGTGTGACAATGAGAGTATAAGGGGGTAAAATGAAATAGAATGAGAGTACAAGAGGGTAAAGTGAGATAATGAGAGTATAAGGGGGTAAAATAAAATAGAATGAGAGTATAAAGGGGTAAAATAAAATAGAATGAGAGTATAAGGGGGTAAAATAAAATAGAATAAGAGTACAAGGGGCAAAGTGAGACAATTAGAATACTAAGGGATAAAGTAATACACAACAAGAATAGAAGGGGGTAAAGTGAAATTAACCTTATTTATATAGTTGTAACTTATAGTTGGCCCTCTGTGGTGTGGTGTACGTGTTAATCAGCTCATATGTACATATATCATTTTTGGTTGTTTACAAATGTTTTGGTTAGTTTTCACTTGAATATACGATTTTAGTTATTTAGAAGGATAATTGTCATTTAGCATGTTTATATGATATTGTAGTGAGCATTTTAGTCACTTTACTTCACTTACTCAATTTTGTTGTATAGGGATGTTTTGATAATTTTCTATGTTTATTTGAATATTTTTGTCTTTAAGGACATCTTAATCATTTTGCTTTCTCATATGTGATTAGAGAGATAATTTTGTAAAAATAGAAGAAAATTATGAAATAATTTTTTTAAAAAATGTTAAATTTCAATTTAATGTTTGGGTTGGACCCAAAATGACCTAACTTGATCCCATTTTGGACTCCAACAGCAAAACTCACCTAGATCCAAGTCACTTATACCTATCTACAAAATTTTATCACCCAACACAATATAAAACTAGTTGATCCGAATTAGCTCATAGGTCCAAAACTATTGTGTAGTTTTTTATGAAAAGTTATGACTTTATTTTGAATCACATTCCAAATGATTTTTAGATAAAGAAGTTATTGTAAAATTATTAAGTATCTGGTGGTTAATATTGGATGAACTTTTGGGATAAGTTGTATCCTTAAAAGTTCATTCTAAAGAAGTGATAATTTGTGGCTTTTCAAAACTCATTTCCCACACTTTCATGTGAAAAACGGACATTTCCAGCATTTCATGTGTAGAATAAACTTTGTGTTTCAAAGTACTTGTTGAAATGAGTTTTCACCAAATACATCGTGGTAATATCAACCGACTTCTCAAGAAAGCATTTAATAAGAAAATTATTTTTCAGATGGACTTTTATTTCAAAAGTCCTTCTAAAATTATATTTGAATTCAAATGTAAGAACCGAATTGGGGAGTTTATGGTGTTTTCTCTTAATTTTTAAATGTACATTAGTTTATATTATCAATCATATTACATAAAAAATTGTATGCATTAGGTTGTGTTTAGATATAGTTTCTTAGACTTATATGCTCCTACTCTTGGTTAATTGATTTCCACTTTTAGTGGTTTGTTAATTTTAAAGGTTTACTCTAAATTAAATATGTACAAAATCTTTAACGTTTTCATAAAGAGTAGCGCATTGGAAGTTACTTGGCTTTTATGGTTAAGAGTAATATGATTTTTTGTATAAACAAGCTAGTGGCAACATTATTATTTTATAGGCAAGACAGATTATGTTTGTCAAATCCTTTTATATTTATCCAATTTCCTGAGCTGAAGGTTACTTGGCTTCTACGGTCAAAGAGTAACATAATTTTTGTATAAACTAGTTTGTGGTATCTTATAAACTTCACTCAGCTCTAATAATTATATAAAATGTAATTAGTAGTTATATGTTGCATTTCTCATGACAAATACATGTACTAGTAGGTACATAATTTGTAATGACCTTATACATTGTTTTAATACTACGTTTTGTATAATTATTATTGATTTGTTTTTTTTCTTTTTTTCATGAAATCTGAGGCTGAAATTTTGAAGAAAGAGTCAATCTTGCATGTGGCATTACAGCTTCTAGGCAATTGGGTTTATTGCATTTATTGGAGAAACAGTACCTTGGAAAATTTCAAGGATGGCAACGCAAGCTGATAGAGATGCCAGAGATTATTTAGGATACGAAGTGGCATCATCTTGATTCCTAAGAAAATGTGGCTTCAAGTTATAAGGAGTTAGATGATCATCCTTAAGGTATTGATCACACCACAAAAAAGTAATTTTGATGTTGGGTCGGCATCTATAAAAGTATCTGCCTGAATTAATGGTTTATGGTATGCACAGGCTCAAAGTATTGTCATTGGGCCTCTTCTACTCGAACATTCAGAACGCCAATCAATTTCCATGGCTCAAAAAGAGGCCGCAAAATACACACAAAATGGGACATCAATTGAACTTTTGCAAGCCACTAGTCATCCACAAACTACAAACCGAAGTTGTTTCACCAACACTTAGTCTAAGGACTTATAAGACTTGGAAACTTTTACATTGGTTAAAATTTTCAGTCCTTAATTATGTATGATAAAACCATGTAATGGAGTTTGTAATTATGTATACAAACTGGTGTTTATGCTCTATAATCTTATCAATTGATTTTATTAACAAATAAATCAGATTCATCTTTGAATACTTGTATCTCAAATACTTTCAAGTAAGTGCTCAATTAATTAATAAGTGAACATGTAAGTCAAAAAATTTGTTGTGAAAATATTACACTTCCAGAATTTTGCTGAAGACCATATTTCAAATTCCAAATATGTGAAAGGAATATTATGTTGTCTCACATTTAAAATCCTCATAGCTGAATAATATGCTAACAGATTTTGACTAAAATTTGCACAATAAATAAATTCCTAATGCTGAGATTTGAAGGTTAATAATCATAAAAATTTATATTAGCACCACATTGTCTACAAAATTTGTTATGAGTTGTTCTGAGGACATAAGATTATAATTTCAATTGCAACAATTTTTTATAGAAAAGTGCTTGATTTGTGCAGTAGGAATTTGATATAACGATAAGTGAGTATTGGTTTGGGTAAAATGCAAAGACAATAGGGGCTAGTTTGGATTTATGTATGAGATTGATAAGATTAATTGAATAAAGTAGGATTGCAATGTTTATGGATATTGTGATATATTTAAAAATATATTTGGATTGTAGGATTAAAATTTAAATTTTTTAGCTAGGATTAAAATATTGCATTTGGATTTGATGATTATGTGAGTTATTAAATTGAAATGTCCAATTTGCCCATTTGAAGATATGGACAAAAAACCACATAAATATCAACTCAAATGCATAAAATAGGTTTATCCATTTATATTGCTAGATTTTCTTCTAAAAAAACCTCCATTTTGTTTTATATTCTACAACAACTCCACAAAATGAGTCTTGTCACAAGCTCACCAATATTGAAACTGGTAAACAAATTCAACTCTAACCAAACATCACATGTCGCTTAAAAAAATGGAATATGTCATTTTCCCTTTCCTTATCATTTATAGTCTATCATTTGGTAAAATATATCAAATTCACACCAAAAAAACCTATACAGGAAAAAAGAATCAAAGGGAAAAATTGGTTCTTAAATTAAAAAATGAAAAAAAATATTTATTTTCTTGTTTATCATGATAAAAATGTGTCATTAATAACATGTAAATGTTTGCAGGAGAAACGAATTGTCAGTTGCCACTTCTAATTGCTATATGCAATTCTATTTACTATCAATGGCCAAAAAAATTGAAAACATTTGCTTTGGAAATTGAATGGATGCATAATTTATGCTTGATATTTATGAAAATTTGTGATTTAAATTCAAGCATGAAATTAGACCTTAAAGATTATGCCATATGTTGTATTTGTACTTACAAATATATGCTTTAATTTGATGTAGAATCGGGTCTTTTAATTAGGGAGTTTTTTTTTGAAGACCCATATAATTGATGTTGAAAAATAGTATTTATTTTTTAATTTTTTTATGCATAATATTGATGTCAAGTTGTAAAGCATGAACAAAAAAATGAATGAATTGGTATATTATATATCAAAAATGGGTTAAAATTGAGAAAATATAAGAATTCTTTAATTTTATGCAATTTGAATATTTGTGAATATGTATAGAATATGAGTTGACATTTAGGGTGTTCATATCTGTTATGTGATTTTTTTTTTATATTTACTTATCTGAGAGGTACTTAATGAAGATGGTGGTAATGCAGTATCAAAATTTTAGATTGATTTAGTAGGTGATTTAATTCGATGGAAGATGATTACTAGCCTTTATGGTGAAATTTTCATTGTCATTGAATTAAAGAAAATAATAAAAACTGATTTATATCCAGATAAAATTGTAGACCAGTACCTAATATATTACGCATAATATACTGTAATAGATGCTTAAGTAGCTTTTTCTAACCTCTGTGGCACTGACAAACTAGATGGCTAGAACTCTGCAATGTAGCATAGAGAAATTCAATTTTTGTTGTATAAAGAAAAGATCCTTGATCATCTCACCACCATTATGCTTGTACCAATTGAGCCATAAAATGGACCAATTACCCAATATCTTCGTGATATGACTGCATGCAATAAGTGGATGGATTAAGATAAAAGTGCATGTTTTTACTATGTTGAGTTTCATGCAAGATAATATGATTCATGAATTAGAAATCCTATAGCCAAGGAGATTTGGGATATATTGAAGATCACATAAGGTAACACTTTGGCTACTAGACTAAGGGCACTTACCCTTAGGTTTGATCAGTACATATTTGATTTGTAGCATATGTACTTGATTTGAAGCCCTCGATGACCCAAAATCTTGATGTGATGAAGGATATGATTCAAGGGCTTCAAAATCTTGATGTTGGATGTGAGCTCACTAATGTACAAGATTTGATAGTCTTAAGATTGCTACCTAAGCAGACTTTGGGGACATGTTAGGCTTATGCTTACATATAATGAGCAAACTTAAAAGCATCACTAGTCATCTCAAGCTTGAGGTTGACTGTTGAGAGTCATAGCAAGCATAAGCAACTACTTTTATTGCACATGCTGGATAATGTAAGCCCAACAAATGCACAATATTAGAACAAGCAAAATGATGCTAGATAAAGTAGTGGTCAAAGTCAAAACTTGGCCCCATAAGGTAACAAGGCTATGAAACATCACCGAGGCAAGAATGGTGGAAATAAGAAAGATAAGTACTTTAATTGTGGCAAGTTGGGTTGCTTTGCTTCTGATTGTTGTTGCGAATTTTGTGAACACAAGTGCACATTATCGTAGACAAGTAATAAAGTGGATGAATGAAGTATCATTCTTACAAGGACTATTAAATTACTAAATACCAAAATTTTATCAACTCTAATTTTATTTGAACAAACAAAATCGGGTGGCAATTAATGTAAAGAAATTTAAATTATTATTAAAATAATGCGCAAAAATCAAATGAAGATGAATATCAAGAATTTAAAGACATAGGGTTATGATTTTATCATAATTAGTCTGAATTGAATAATTTATCTCATCAATCTGAATTTATTTCTTGAGTGATAGTCGAGAATCCCTAAATTATCCACTAGCCTCTCCCGAGGTCTA
>CM033110.1:13551438-13595580 GCA_019321725.1 Paulownia fortunei
ATAAGAGAGGTTTATACACCATTGCAATAGATAGGGCATTAAAATAGGAATGCAAGTATTGACTTGCTTAAATGAATTGGAAAGGGTTCTAATTCGAACTTTGAATTAGAAGGGGTTTTAATTCAAGTTTACATAAGCTTTGTTGAAGTTAACCATCAGGGTTGACGATTCTTTTTGGATATTAAATGTCCAACATTGATCTCATCTTTCTAAGGAGATTGCAAGACAAGAAAAAAGAGGATAAGAAGAAGGATGACCCTTAGGCTTGAGGGTAAAGAAAGGGTTGCTTTATTTGGCAATAAGGGCGATCCACTTAGCTCTAAATGGAATTAAGGTAGTTTTAATTATTTATCTTGGTATCAAATATTGTCAAGAATGACTTCTTAGATGGTCATAGTTCAACATTGATAAGTGCATATTTTGACATATTTTTGTATCAAATCCTTTATACTTTTCTTGCATTATTCTTGTTAATATTATTTTTTTATTAATGTTTTGTTTTAGGGAATCAATGAATAAAAAAAGATCAAAAGAACCATGTTTCTAGTCTTGTGTAGTTTTTGTATTTTGGGCATAACTCCATGATCAAAAGCCCTATGGATCTGAATCTTACTTCATTTGAAATTTTTATGTTAGAAGCTCAGCGCAATTCAATCTTGATTATAGTAGAAAATTCATCCAAATGGTTGTATAATATAGATCGCCAAAATTTGGATCAGAGTTCGGCCTAGTCCTGACTTATTTGACTAATTAGGTCATATCTCTTAAGCCCAAATTATTTTTGGGCTAAAATTTGGATATGCTATATATAATAGGTAAATAAACAAGTTTTCTAAGACAAGATGGTAAGAAAATATATCAAAATGGTAAAAACATATGCTGCAATGCGCTACTGATGTTAAAGGATGGTTCTTGGATATGATTCGGTAATTTGATCATATCTCCCTCATCTGGCAACCAAGTCTGACAAATGATATATGAAAATATATCAGCACAGAAAGCTCTACATTTTTGTTCTTTACTCATCATCAAAAGTTGGTTGTATCTAACCTAAAAATGCAATTCAATCAGGTAGGTGAGAATTTAAATAATTAATTTGGTGTAACAACTTACCAACTCTTGGCAACTAGCATACCACTTTATTATGTAATGTCCAATTCTCTCCTACATAGCCAATAATAAGCATCTTGCATGAATATGCATCTAATTAATACGCATTATCGGATTATGGCATACAAATAGCATGATTGCACAAACATGAATAATTATTACTATATGCTCCAGTTATGTTTTAACATGCATTAGTACATGAAATATGAGATCAAACTTTTGGTTCTTAATTTAATATATTCCTTAAGTACCTTTTTGCAGTGAAAAGTTCAGTATCTCAGTTAAGAAAGATTGATGTGTTGAACGGCCATAAAATGAATCATTTGTATTGCTTCATACTTGTTACATTCTAAAGTGATTATTTGCCTAAATATTTACTTGAAATATGTTACATTTGGCTAAGAACTAAAAGTATGCAAAATGGTGCAATTTGATTGATAGGTTGACTAGGTTGCATGAAATCATTCTAAACCACATTGCACTTGATTATAACACCAAAGTATCAATTTTTGTCATCTCCCTAGCCTATAAATGTGGCTTTTGGCATAAAAGGACACCAACCATGATACAACCAATCATCACCCTCCACTTACCTCTCTTTGAAATGTCAAAAAAGTCATTTTAGCCATATTTTCTTGTGGAAGCTCCTCAAAAATGACCAGCCCTTCTTCTCCTAACTTTCTCCCAAATTTCTACACTCTCTTATTCCCAAAAATTGAATTCAATTCATAGGAATCCATAGAACACAAACTAGAATAAGTTTCCACCCTTTTAAGCTTGAGGATCGTTAATTTTGAAGCTTAATTCCAACTTAATCAAGGTATATTATTTTGTAATGTTTCTTATGATAAATTTATAGTATCTTGGATGGTTATATATTTTAGTATGTTTTTGTATGAATGAAAACTCAAGTGGGATGACTTCAAGCCAAACCAAGCTAGTTAAGTTAGTTTCTAGCAAAATTGATAGCCTTATGGAATATGCTTAATTTACTTTTTTCTAATGATTTTGTAATGCTTATATTGTGTTTGAAAGTGCTTACAAATGATTATGAACAATAGCAATTAGGTTGCTTAGTTGAAGGTTAGAATTAATTTAAGTTAGAATCGAGTTTAAGTCATATTAATTTGGATTGGGTTCAAGTTTTGTGGGTTGCCCTAATATTTATGTTTGAATTATTAGTTATTTAATGGTTGCCCTAATATTTAATGTCATGAATTAGTAGTAAAATATTGAGTATGTGTTGTTTTTGAGGACATGCAATTGATATGAAATTATTTACAAAAGATTGAAAAGTGTATATGATTTTAATTAGAATAGATTATGTGATTTATTAAAAGGATATTGCAAGGTACATGATTTGATTATGTTAGGCCTTTAACACATCCTATCTTCCAAAGAGATTGACATTTTCACTTAGCATAAAGAGAACTTAGGGTAAGTTGAAACTTTTCATTTGCTTGCACACAAGAATCATATAATGTTGTTCATGTTTCAATGTGATTGTCATTATATATCAAGTGATGTAATGTTTGATGCATTCATGGTTCATGAAGCGTGATACAACTAAGAATATAATGAGGTTTTTGAAAATGAAGTATAATACTTAATTGATGGTCAGGTAGGCAAGGGACGCGGGAGGGACCGACGAACCCAACAAAGGGTGGCAAATACTTGAGGTTGAAGAATCGGTATAGAAAAGCCACAATGAATGAGACAGAATACGGCTAATACTTGAGGTTGAAAGACCAAGTATAGAAACCCCGTATTATTTCTCTTATTGGCCAATCATTATGAATAGGTTCTAAAAATCACGGCCTATTGCTATTAATTATGTACCATACTTCAAGGGCCCTAAAAAATAATTTATGAATGAAAGTTATTAAATTGAATATTAAATTTAATCATTTATGTGATTTATATGTACGATATATGTTATTGCATCAGTTTCACCTTACTGAGCTTTTAGCTCATTAGATTTATGTGATGCAGGTGGAAATGTATAGGTTTAGAGATTGATTGAGTCTCCAGAGCGGCCTAACAGAGATTTGTTTATATGCCATGCTTCGAGTTGTTTTGTAGCTTATTTTGAAAACTCTATTTTGTTTTTAAATAAGCCGCTCTGTTATGGTTTTGTAAATAGATGTACTCAGTTTTGGTTTATGTATATGGTGTGTTTAAATGAAATGAAACAACAAATGAATTCAAGTTCTTTCTCTTATAGCCAAAAAATTGATCTTTTATTAAAACCATAACTCTAGTATTGATGAAAAGTTAACATTTCTTGATTTAAATGTATCAGCTTATCTAGGTTCTGCAATTAGGTTAAGGAGTGTTACAATTCCACTTCCATGTACGAAGTCCTTACGTCTACTTATTAAGCTTCATTTAGAGTGGGCACAATGACTCTCACATGACGTTTGCATGAGTCTCGACACCCTTTATTTCTTCCCTTGTAAAAAGTTAAAACAATTTGATATAATTCTCAAAATTGTGTTATATTCACATGGTCATGAATGTGTTTTCTTTATCTAGTCAAAGGGTGTTTGATTTTTCATTTAACTCAAAGCATTAATTTGTGTAGGCTTGACATGGGACGAGTTCAGTCACAATCCGAGTCGATGTACCAAAAAACTTGTACTTTTGTTCATTTTGATCTCCATTTGACTAGACATAATAGGATCAAACTAGAGGTTAGCATTTTCTTGTAGTCTGCATTAGTTAACTATCCAGATTTAAATTATAATGCCATTTTGAAGTTCTATATACAATAACATCGCACACCCTTAGTCTCGCATGTGTTTTAATTCCATTCGTTTAATTTTTACTTCTTCTTAAACATGACCGCACGAGTGTTATGGTTTAATATACATGTCAATGGGTTGAGTCGTATTCTAAGTTCGTGCATGGAATTTCGTGCATCAACTCGTTAGGCTTGCAATCTTACTAGATTAAATGAGTTTGACACAAATATCACATTACTCCTTACTTTTGTTATTTCACCCCATATTAAAAATTTACGCTCATAAAGCTTTCTGGCACAAACAATCTTACATGATATTTGTCTTCTCATATCAAAAGACAACATTGCAATCACATGGTCTCATAAGCATTATTTTGTGTAGGTCAACGATAAGGGATGAGTTCAACCGCAATCCAAGTTTGTGTACCAAAAAACTTGTACTTTTGTTCATTTCGTCTCAATTTGACTAGTCACTATAGGATCCACAAGAGGTTACCATTTGTGTTGTCCGAATTAATTAACTCATCTAGATTAAAGTTATAACGTAATTATGAAGTTCTATTGCACAACCTTGGTCTCGCATGTGTTTTATTTCCATTCATTTAATTTTTACTTCTTAAACATGTGCGTACGAGTGTCTTGTTTTAATATACATGTCAAAAGGTTAGTCACATTCCAAGTGTGTGCGTAGAATTTTATGCATCAACTTGTCAAGCTTGCTATTTTACTAGGTTAAATGAGTTTGACATGAAGATCGCATCACTCTTTACTGTTGTTATTTCATACCAGATTAAAAATTAAAGCTTATTGATATAATACATAAAATAATACATGCACAAGGTGTCATATGTGTTTTCTCTATCAAACCTACATGTTTATGCTCAAACTGGAGCTATAGTATATTCTTGTATAGTAAGTTGCAAATTTTGAAGAGTTCCATCGCAATCTAAGTTTATGTACAAAGCATCATACATACGCTCGCTTCTACCCGATTTCACCATACACATAGAATTATACTAGAGGTTCGCATGAGTAAGCGTCGAATCTAGAAACTCATTCTTAATTTGCACTTGAAGTTTTATGACAAATAATATTTTGTCCCTGATCTCGTATGTGTTCATTTCGAAAAAGTTAATACTTGTTCATCTTAAGTATCACGATGGCAGTGCACAGCTTTAGGAACATGGGTAAATTACGATGCATTCTACTTCCATGTACGAAGTCCTTACGTCTACTCATTAAGCTTCCCTTAGAGTGGGCACAATACCTCTTACATGACATTTGCACGAGTCCCAACATCCCTTATTTCATCCCATGTAAAAAGTTAAAACAATTTGGTATAATTCACAAAATAATGTTATATTCACATGGCCGTGTATGTGTTTTTTATATCTAATCAAAGTGTGTTTGATTTCTCATTTAACTCAAAGCATTAATTTTGTGTAGGGTAGACATGGGACGAGTTTAATCGCAATCCGAGTCGATGTACCAAAACTTGTACTTTTGTTCATTTCAGTCTCCATTTGACTAGTCACAATGGGATCAACTAGAGGTTAGTATTTTCTTGTAGTCTGTACTAGTTAACTCATCCAGATTTAAATTATAATGCTGTTTTGAAGTTCTATATACAATAACAATACACACCCTTGGTCTCGTATGTGTTTTATTTCCATTCGTTTAATTTTTACTTCTTCTTAAACATGACCACATGAGTGTCATGGTTTAATGTACATAGGTTGAGTCGCATTCTTAGTCCGTGCATGGAATTTCATGCATCAACTTGTCAAGCTTGCAATCTTACTAGATTAAACGAGTTTGACGCAAAGATCGCATCACTTTTACTTTTTGTTATTTTACGCCATATTAAAAATTTATGCTCATAAAGCTTCCTAGTTCAAACAATCTTACATGATGTTTACGTGAATCTCAACATTCCATATTTCTTCTCATATCAAAAGATAAGACAATTTGATATAATTTACAAAACAACGTTGCATTCACATGGTCTCATAAGCATTATTTTGTGTAGGTCAACAATTAGGAACGAGTTCAACTGCAATCCAAGTCTATGTACCAAAAAACTTATACTTTTGTTCATTTCGTCTTAATTTGACTAGTCCCAATAGGATCAACAAGAGGTTACCATTTATGTTGTCCGCATTATTTAACTCATCTAGATTAAAGTTTTAACGCAGTTCTAAAGTTCTTGGTCTCGTATGTGTTTTATTTCCAATTGTTTAATTTTTACTTCTTCTTAAACATGACCGTACGAGTGTCATGTTTTAATATACATGTCAATAAGTTAGTCGCATTCCAAGTGCGTGCATGGAATTTCATGCATCAATTTGTCAAGCTTGCTATTTTACTAGGTTAAACAAGTTTGACACAAAGATCGCATCACTCCTTACTTTTGTTATTTCACACCAAATTAAAAATTAAAGCTTATTGATATAATGCATAAAATAATACGTGCACATGGTGTCATATGTGTTTTCTCTATCAAACCTACATGTTTATGCTCAAACTAGAGCTATAGTATATTCTTGTACAGTAAGTTGCAAATTTTGAATCCATCGCAATCTAAGTTTGTGAATAAAGCATCATACATACGCTCGCTTCTACTCAATTTCAACATGCACAAAGAATTATACTAGAGGTTAGCATGTGTAAGCATTGTGATGAGAGCATGACCAACAAATGGAATGTAGATCCTATTCAAGTTCCAAATGGACAGGTTACAAGGGCTCGAGCTAAAAGATTCAAAAAAACTCTTGATGGACTAATTCAAGCATTTAGACTGAGGTGAATTCGGGCCCAAAGAAGATATCCACATGTCCCACAAAGTAAGATGTATATGATTTAAGCATTGGAATAATATTTGGAAGGGTTTCTCATACAGGGCAGCCATTTAGGCGAGATTTAAGGTCTATTAGTTGAGTTGTATGTCTTGCATAACATTTAAATATTTTTCTTATTAGATAAATTTGAATTTAGGATATTTATTAGTTACCTTTTCTAATAGGGATACTTTAAGATTCAATGAGGTTAGTTGGGATATTTTGGTAGTCTCCTTTTCCCAGGAGGGGATGAATTCAAGGCTTTCTTGGAGCCTAATTTTCGTTCTCACCCTTCTTGTATTTATAGGCCATTTACTTATTGAAATAAAAACTTCAGATTTCAGTCATAATTTTCTGAGAGAAAATTCTCTTTGGTTCTTTTAGAACTTCTAAACTTATCGGAGATTTTCGTGGCGTTTACCTTCTACTTATCAATCAATCCCCTTATAATTGATTGTGGCATCTTTATTATACCAGAGTTCTTTCTTCAATACAAGCAACGGATCGGGTTCCATACAAATTCATTCAAGACAATCTTGGAGGCCTTTCTTGAGTTATGAGTTTTCTCACAATTCTTAGCGTGATTCGTATCCATTATGGTGTTATGAACAAAAGAGTTATGGTGTTACTCTAATACCAACTGATACCAAGCTTGACAAGTTGTTGTGCGAAATTCCATGCACGCACTTGAAATGCGACTAACCTATTGATATGTATATTAAAACATGACACTCATACGATCATGTTTAAGAAGTAATAAAAACTAAACGAATGGAGATAAAACACACGCGAGACCAAGGGTGCGCAATGCCATCGTATATAGAACTTCAAAATTGCATTATAACTTTAATCTATATGAGTTAACTAATGCGGACAACACAAATGGTAACCTCTTGTTGATCTTATCATGGCTAGTCAAATTGATATGAAATGAACAAAAGTACAAGTTTTTTGGTACACAGACTTGGATTGCGATTGAACCAGTCCCTTGTCGTTGACCTACACAAAATAACGCTTATGAGACCATGTGAATGCAACATTGTTTGTGAATTATATCAAATTATCTTATCTTTTGATATGAGAAGAAATAAGGAATGTTGGGATTCATGTAAAAGTCATATAAGATTGTTTGTGCCCGGAAGCTTTATGAGCTTAAATCTTTGATATGGGGTGAAATAACAAAAGTAAGGACTGATGCGATCTTCATGTCAAACTCGTTTAACATAGTAAAATTGCAAGCTTGGCAAGTTGATCCACAAAATTTCATGCACGAACTTAGAATGCGACTCAACCTATTGACATGTATATTAAACCATGACAGTCGTGCGGTCATGTTTAAGAAAAGTAAATTTCATGAGTTAACTAATGCAGACTACAAAAAAATGCTAACCTCTAGTTGATCCCACTGTGACTAGTCAAATAGAGACCAAAATGAACAAAAGTACAAGAATTAATGCTTTGAGTTAAATGAGAAATCAAAAATACTTTGATTAGGACTAGTGGCCACGACATTTGGTATCAGAGCTTTCCCTCGATGATGAGGGTTTGAATCTGCCTCGGCACAATCATTGTCTGGTGCCCAGTTGTGAAGGAAGGACCTTCACAAGGCATTCAGAGTCGCGATTTTTGGAAGCGTGGTGGGGTAATGGTGTGAATAGAATGGTCTGAAAGTAATATTTATAATTATGTAAAATTTGAAAATCTTATTTATTTGAATGGTGTATTTAAATAAATATTATATAGAAATATAATTTTATTTATGATTATATTTAGTGTTAGTAATTTTATTCATTTTAATACATTTTAGGTAATGAATTAGTTGTAATTATTTTGAATGTGAGTAAATTATTAATTATTTTGGTAATTATATTTATTATGAGCGAATTTATTTTATTAATTTTAATTAATTACTTTATTATGTGTATAATTTGTTTAGAAATTAGATTGTGCGAATTAATTTTAATAAATTGTTTTAGTTATTATTTTTAAGTATTAAATAATTCTATTAATAGGAGAAAAGTGACTATTTTAAATTTATCTTAATGTATATGTAGGTTTTAACTATTTTATCTTTATAAAATTCAATATGTGTAATTTTTATATATGCAAATTATCTATATAAACAAATATTAAATTATATTATTGTATCGTATAATTATTTTATATTTTTAGTGTAAGTTTAATTATTTGAATGGTGCATGTATATTAGATTAAATTATTGTATTATATAAATTATGATAAATATTTTTATGAAAAAGTGTTATTTTATTTATTATTAATTTTATTTATAATTATAATCTAAGTAATTTTATTTCGGCAAATACTATTTCTTATAGTTAAATACAATATGTAAAATTTATTTATTTGAATAGTATAAATGAGTAAATATTAGATAATATAATTGTATTGAGGGCGAAGAATTGTGCACGTGTATTAGATTAAACTATTGTATTATATAAATTATGCCTACCACTAATAGCGCTTAAGTTTTAGTTGGACTAGTGGCCACGACATTTGGTATCAGAGCTTTCCCTCGATGACGAGGGTTTGAATCTGCCTGGGCACAATCATTGTCTAGTGCCCAGCTGTGAAGGAAGGATCTTCACAGGGCATTCAGAGTTGCGATTTTCGGAAGCGTGGTGGGGTAATGGTCTGAATAGAATCGTTTGAAAGTAATATTTGTAATTATGTAAAATATGAAAAACTTATTTATTTGAATGGTGTATTTAAATAAATATTAGAAAATAGAAATATAATTTTATTTATAATTATATTGAGTGCTAGTAATTTTATTCCTCTTAATACTATTTTAGGTAATGAATTAGTTGTAATTATTTTGAATGTGAGTAAATTATTAATTATTTTGACAATTATATTTATTATGAGCGAATTTATTTTATTTATTTTAATTAATTACTTTATTATAGGTACAATTTTGTAAAAATTAGATTGTTCTAATTAATTTTAATAAATTATTTTAGTTATTATTTTTAAGTATTAAATTATTCTATTAATTTGAGAAAAGTGACTATTTTAAATTTATCTTAATGTATATGTAGGTTTTAATTATTTTATTTGTAATAATGTTCAATATGTGCAATTTTTATATATGCAAATTATCTATATAAATAATTATTAAATTATATTATTGTATCGTATAATTATTTTATATTTTTAGTGTGAGTTTAATTATTTGAATGGTGCATGTATATTAGATTAAATTATTGTATTATATCAATTATGTTAAATGTTTTTATGAAAAAGTGTTATTTAATTTATTATTAATTTCATTTATAATTATAATCTAAGTAATTTTATTTCGGCAAATACTATTTCTTATAGTTAAATACAATATGTAAAATTTATTTATTTGAATAGTATAAATGAGTAAATATTAGATAATATAATTGTATTGAGGGCGAAGAATTGTGCACGTGTATTAGATTAAACTGTTGTATTATATAAATTATGCCTACCACTAACAGCGCTTAAGTTTTAGTTGGACTAGTGGCCACGACATTTGGTATCAGAGCTTTCCCTCGATGACGAGGGTTTGAATCTGCCTGGGCACAATCATTGTTTGGTGCCCAGCTGTGAAGGAAGGATCTTCACAGGGCATTCAGAGTCGCGATTTTTGGAAGCATGGTGGGGTAATGGTCTAAATAGAATCGTTTGAAAGTAATATTTGTAATTATGTAAAATATGAAAAACTTATTTATTTGAATGGTGTATTTAAATAAATATTAGAAAATAGAAATATAATTTTATTTATAATTATATTGAGTGCTAGTAATTATATTCCTCTTAATACTATTTTAGGTAATGAATTAGTTGTAATTATTTTGAATGTGAGTAAATTATTAATTATTTTGACAATTATATTTATTATGAGCGAATTTATTTTATTTATTTTAATTAATTACTTTATTATAGGTACAATTTTGTAAAAATTAGATTGTTCTAATTAATTTTTAATAAATTATTTTAGTTATTATTTTTAAGTATTAAATTATTCTATTAATTTGAGAAAAGTGACTATTTTAAATTTATCTTAATGTATATGTAGGTTTTAATTATTTTATTTGTAATAATATTCAATATGTGTAATTTTTATATATGTAAATTGTCTATATAAATAATTATTAAATTATATTATTGTATCGTATAATTATTTTTATTTTTAGTGTGAGTTTAATTATTTGAATGGTGCATTTATATTAGATTAAATTATTGTATTATATCAATTATGTTAAATGTTTTTATGAAAAAGTGTTATTTAATTTATTATTAATTTCATTTATAATTATAATCTAAGTAATTTTATTTCGGCAAATACTATTTCTTATAGTTAAATACAATATGTAAAATTTATTTATTTGAATACTATAAATGAGTAAATATTAGATAATATAATTGTATTGAGGGCGAAGAACTGTGCACGTGTATTAGATTAAACTATTGTATTATATAAATTATGCCTACCACTAATAGCGCTTAAGTTTAGTTGGACTAGTGGCCACGACATTTGGTATCAGAGCTTTCCCTCGATGACGAGGGTTTGAATCTGCCTGGGCACAATCATTGTCTAGTGCCCAGCTGTGAAGGAAGGATCTTCACAGGGCATTCAGAGTCGCGATTTTCGGAAGCGTGGTGGGGTAATGGTCTGAATAGAATCGTTTGAAAGTAATATTTGTAATTATGTAAAATATGAAAAACTTATTTATTTGAATGGTGTATTTAAATAAATATTAGAAAATAGAAATATAATTTTATTTATAATTATATTGAGTGCTAGTAATTTTATTCCTCTTAATACTATTTTAGGTAATGAATTAGTTGTAATTATTTTGAATGTGAGTAAATTATTAATTATTTTGACAATTATATTTATTATGAGCGAATTTATTTTATTTATTTTAATTAATTACTTTATTATAGGTACAATTTTGTAAAAATTAGATTGTTCTAATTAATTTTAATAAATTATTTTAGTTATTATTTTTAAGTATTAAATTATTCTATTAATTTGAGAAAAGTGACTATTTTAAATTTATCTTAATGTATATGTAGGTTTTAATTATTTTATTTGTAATAATGTTCAATATGTGCAATTTTTATATATGCAAATTATCTATATAAATAATTATTAAATTATATTATTGTATCGTATAATTATTTTATATTTTTTAGTGTGAGTTTAATTATTTGAATGGTGCATGTATATTAGATTAAATTATTGTATTATATCAATTATGTTAAATGTTTTTATGAAAAAGTGTTATTTAATTTATTATTAATTTCATTTATAATTATAATCTAAGTAATTTTATTTCGGCAAATACTATTTCTTATAGTTAAATACAATATGTAAAATTTATTTATTTGAATAGTATAAATGAGTAAATATTAGATAATATAATTGTATTGAGGGCGAAGAATTGTGCACGTGTATTAGATTAAACTGTTGTATTATATAAATTATGCCTACCACTAACAGCGCTTAAGTTTAGTTGGACTAGTGGCCACGACATTTGGTATCAGAGCTTTCCCTCGATGACGAGGGTTTGAATCTGCCTGGGCACAATCATTTTTTGGTGCCCAGCTGTGAAGGAAGGATCTTCACAGGGCATTCAGAGTCGCGATTTTTGGAAGCATGGTGGGGTAATGGTCTAAATAGAATCGTTTGAAAGTAATATTTGTAATTATGTAAAATATGAAAAACTTATTTATTTGAATGGTGTATTTAAATAAATATTAGAAAATAGAAATATAATTTTATTTATAATTATATTGAGTGCTAGTAATTTTATTCCTCTTAATACTATTTTAGGTAATGAATTAGTTGTAATTATTTTTGAATGTGAGTAAATTATTAATTATTTTGACAATTATATTTATTATGAGCGAATTTATTTTATTTATTTTAATTAATTACTTTATTATAGGTACAATTTTGTAAAAATTAGATTGTTCTAATTAATTTTAATAAATTATTTTAGTTATTATTTTTAAGTATTAAATTATTCTATTAATTTGAGAAAAGTGACTATTTTAAATTTATCTTAATGTATATGTAGGTTTTAATTATTTTATTTGTAATAATATTCAATATGTGTAATTTTTATATATGTAAATTGTCTATATAAATAATTATTAAATTATATTATTGTATCGTATAATTATTTTATATTTTTAGTGTGAGTTTAATTATTTGAATGGTGCATGTATATTAGATTAAATTATTGTATTATATCAATTATGTTAAATGTTTTTATGAAAAAGTGTTATTTAATTTATTATTAATTTCATTTATAATTATAATCTAAGTAATTTTATTTCGGCAAATACTATTTCTTATAGTTAAATACAATATGTAAAATTTATTTATTTGAATAGTATAAATGAGTAAATATTAGATAATATAATTGTATTGAGGGCGAAGAACTGTGCACGTGTATTAGATTAAACTATTGTATTATATAAATTATGCCTACCACTAATAGCGCTTAAGTTTTAGTTGGACTAGTGGCCACGACATTTGGTATCAGAGCTTTCCCTCGATGACGAGGGTTTGAATCTGCCTGGGCACAATCATTGTCTAGTGCCCAGCTGTGAAGGAAGGATCTTCACAGGGCATTCAGAGTCGCGATTTTCGGAAGCGTGGTGGGGTAATGGTCTGAATAGAATCGTTTGAAAGTAATATTTGTAATTATGTAAAATATGAAAAACTTATTTATTTGAATGGTGTATTTAAATAAATATTAGAAAATAGAAATATAATTTTATTTATAATTATATTGAGTGCTAGTAATTTTATTCCTCTTAATACTATTTTAGGTAATGAATTAGTTGTAATTATTTTGAATGTGAGTAAATTATTAATTATTTTGACAATTATATTTATTATGAGCGAATTTATTTTATTTATTTTAATTAATTACTTTATTATAGGTACAATTTTGTAAAAATTAGATTGTTCTAATTAATTTTAATAAATTATTTTAGTTATTATTTTTAAGTATTAAATTATTCTATTATTTGAGAAAAGTGACTATTTTAAATTTATCTTAATGTATATGTAGGTTTTAATTATTTTATTTGTAATAATGTTCAATATGTGCAATTTTTATATATGCAAATTATCTATATAAATAATTATTAAATTATATTATTGTATCGTATAATTATTTTATATTTTTAGTGTGAGTTTAATTATTTGAATGGTGCATGTATATTAGATTAAATTATTGTATTATATCAATTATGTTAAATGTTTTTATGAAAAGTGTTATTTAATTTATTATTAATTTCATTTATAATTATAATCTAAGTAATTTTATTTCGGCAAATACTATTTCTTATAGTTAAATACAATATGTAAAATTTATTTATTTGAATAGTATAAATGAGTAAATATTAGATAATATAATTGTATTGAGGGCGAAGAATTGTGCACGTGTATTAGATTAAACTATTGTATTATATAAATTATGCCTACCACTAACAGCGCTTAAGTTTTAGTTGGACTAGTGGCCACGACATTTGGTATCAGAGCTTTCCCTCGATGACGAGGGTTTGAATCTGCCTGGGCACAATCATTGTTTGGTGCCCAGCTGTGAAGGAAGGATCTTCACAGGGCATTCAGAGTCGCGATTTTGGAAGCATGGTGGGGGTAATGGTCTAAATAGAATCGTTTGAAAGTAATATTTGTAATTATGTAAAATATGAAAAACTTATTTATTTGAATGGTGTATTTAAATAAATATTAGAAAATAGAAATATAATTTTATTTATAATTATATTGAGTGCTAGTAATTTTATTCCTCTTAATACTATTTTAGGTAATGAATTAGTTGTAATTATTTTGAATGTGAGTAAATTATTAATTATTTTGACAATTATATTTATTATGAGCGAATTTATTTTATTTATTTTAATTAATTACTTTATTATAGGTACAATTTTGTAAAAATTAGATTGTTCTAATTAATTTTAATAAATTATTTTAGTTATTATTTTTAAGTATTAAATTATTCTATTAATTTGAGAAAAGTGACTATTTTAAATTTATCTTAATGTATATGTAGTTTTAATTATTTTATTTGTAATAATATTCAATATGTGTAATTTTTTATATATGTAAATTGTCTATATAAATAATTATTAAATTATATTATTGTATCGTATAATTATTTTATATTTTTAGTGTGAGTTTAATTATTTGAATGGTGCATGTATATTAGATTAAATATTGTATTATATCAATTATGTTAAATGTTTTTATGAAAAAGTGTTATTTAATTTATTATTAATTTCATTTATAATTGTAATCTAAGTAATTTTATTTCGGCAAATACTAGTTTTATAGTTAAATACAATATGTAAAATTTATTTATTTGAATAGTATAAATGAGTAAATATTAGATAATAGAATTGTAATTTTATTTATAATTGTATTGAGGGCGAGGAATGGTGCACGTATATTAGATTAAACTATTGTATTATATAAATTATTTGAAAGTAATATTTATAATTATATAAAATATGAAAATATTATTTATTTGAATGGTGTATTTAAATAAATATTAGAAAATAGAAATATAATTTTATTTATAATTATATTGAGTGCTAGTAATTTTATTCCTATTAATACTATTTTAGGTAATGAATTAGTTGTAATTATTTTGAATGCGAGTAAATTATTAATTATTTTGACAATTATATTTATTATGAGTGAATTTATTTTATTTATTTAAATTATTTTAATTAGCTTGTAATTATTTTGAATGCGAGTAAATTATTAATTTCTCTTACATTATATTTATTATGAGCGAATTTATTTTATTTGTTTTAATTAATTACTTTATCTTAGGTACAATTTGTTTAGCTAGTTAATTTTAATAAATTGTTTTAGTTATTATTTTTAAGTATTAAATTATTCTATTAATTTGAGAAAAGTGACTATTTTAAATTTATCTTAGTAGGTTTTAATTATTTTATTTGTAATAATATTTAATATGTGTAATTTATATATATGCAAATGGTCTATATAGACAAATATGAAATTATATTATTATACCGTATAATTATTTTATATTTTTAGTGTGAGTTTAATTATTTGAATGGTGCATGATTAAATTATTGTATTATATAAATTATGTTAATTTTTTCACGAAAAAGTGTTATTTTATTTATTATTAATTTTATTTATAATTATAATCTGTATAAGTAATTTTATTTCGGCAAATACTATTTTTTATAGTTAAATACAATATGTAAAATGTAGTTATTTGAATGGATACAAAATATGAAAATCTTATTTATTTGAATGGTGTATTTAAATAAATATTAGAAAAGGGAAATACAATCTTATTTATAATTATATTGAGTGTTAGTAATTTTATTCCTGTTAATTGTAATGAATTAGTTGTAATTATTTTGAATGCAAGTAAATTATTAATTTCTTTTATAATTATATTTATTATGAGCAAATTTATTTTATTTATTTTAATTAATTACTTTATCTTAGGTACAATATGTTTAGACATCATACTTTTCTAATTAATTTTAATAAATTGTTTTAGTTATTTTTTTAAGTATTAAATTATTCTATTAAGTTGAGAAAAATAACTATTTTAAATTTATCTTAGGTTTTAATTATTTTATTTGTAATAATATTCAATATGTGTAATTTATATGTATTCAAATATTAAATTATATTATTATATCATATTTTATTTTTTATTAATTTTATTTATAATTATAATTTATATAAGTAATTTTATTTTGTCAAATAGTATTTTTTATAGTTATTTAAAATATATAAAATTTATTTATTTGAATGGTGTACATGAGTAAATATTTGGTACTAGAATTGTAATGTTATTTATAATTATTGTATAAAGGACGAGGAATGGTGCACGTATATTAAATTAAACTATTGTATTATATAAATTATTTGACTATAATACTTATAATTTTATATAATATTAAAATCTTATTTATTTGAATTATGTATTTAAATAAACATTAAAAAATAACATTTTCAAAAAATAACATTTGACCCAATTATTCTGGTTTGAAAATGATAATTCATACCTTTTTCAAAAAATTGAAAAAATAGCCTATTTCTATAAACTATAAAATTATACTTTCTTAATCACTTTTTTGTGACTTAAATAAATAATTCATTATTTAAAAGAAGTAAAGATAATCTTATTACATAAAATAATTTTCATATAAATATTAATCTAATATTTACTCACATACACCATTCAAAAATAAATTTCTCATATTGTACATAATTATAAGTAGTACTGTTTATTGAAATAAAATTATTCATACTAAATATAATCGTATATAAAATTAGATTTCTTTTAATAAATAAAATAAAACTTTCTTTAAAAATTTAAGATAATTTATATAATACAATAAATTAATTCTCTAAAATACTATTTTTTGAAATAAAATCACTCTCACTAAATGTAATTATAAATAATTTATGATTTCTAATAATGAATGACATTATAAATTAAATTATTAAAAAAATATGGTAAATTAAATGTAGATACACTAGATAGATTATTATAATTATCATTAAAAAATTAAAACCTACATATACACTAAGATAATTTTATTATCCTATTTAATTTAAAGTATCAAAATTAAGTTTTCTTAATCGAATAATTCATTACTTAAAATAGGACTAAACTAATTTAATGAAATTAATTTCAAATGTCTAATGTCTAAACTAAATGTACCTAAGATTAATTAATTATCTAAAATATTATTTTTTGAAATAAATTTACTCATAAATTAAAATTAATAAATTACTCATTGAATATAATTACAAATAAAATCACATACAGGAAAACAAATTTATTACATAAAAATATTATTCATAGAAATAAATCACTGTACACGAAAACAAATTTATTACATAAAAATATTATTCATAGAATAAATCACAAAATTCCAAATGTACACGAAAACAAATATAAAAATATTATTCATAGAAATAAAAATACTGACACTATTTAATATATCACATACACAATTCAAATAAATAAATTTTCAATGTTATAACTACAAATAATACTATTTATTAAAATAAAATTACTTATACTAAATATAATACTAAAATTTTCTAAAATGATTTTCTATTAATTTATATAACATAAGAATTTAATCTAATATACATCCAAATAAAAAATAAATAAACTAATACTTTACATAGCTAAGTATAAAATAACAAAATTTTAAATGTATACTAAGACCAAATTATTCCCTAAAATACTATTTTTTGAAATAACCATTACTTGTATTGTATAAAAAATTATATGGTATAACAATATAATTTAATATTTATTTACATAAACCATTCACATATCTAATTTACCCATATTGAATATAACAAATAAAAATTAAAATCTACATGTACATTAAGATAAATTTTTTATCCAAAATACTCTTTATTTTAACAAAATATCATAACAATAATTTTCTTAGTCACTCATTAATTACTACATGTACCTATTATTTTTTAAAATAAATTTACTCATAATGAAAAAAAAATATAAATAAAATCACCAAAATGTACACTATGACAAACTTATTAATTAAATTTTTATTTACTTGCACTCAATATAATTATAAAAAAAATTACATTTCTCTTATCAAATAGTTATTCACATGTATTTAGATAATAAACTTTTCATATTTATTTAATATAATTCCAAATAATACTATTTACTAAAATAAAATTATTCATAAATATAATTGTAAATAAATCAATGGATGAAATAAAAATTTCATAAAAATGTTCAAATAAAGATAACTAAATTATTGTTAATTTATATAATACAATAATTTAATCTAATATACATGCACCATTCAAATAATTAAACTCACACTAAAAATATAAAATATTTATACGATACAATAATATAATTTAATATTTGTTTATATAGATAATTTGCATATATATAAATTACACATATTGAATATTATTATAAATAAAATAATTAAAACCTATTATGACAAATTTAAAATAGTCACATTTCTCAAATTAATAGAATAATTTAATACTTAAAAATAATAACTAAAACAATTTATTAAAATTAATTAGCATTATCTAATGTCTAAACAAATTGTACCTATGATAAAGTAATTAATTTAAATAAATAAAATAAATTCACTCATAATAAATATAATTGTCAAAATAATTAATAATTTACTCGCATTCAAAATAATTACAACTAATTCATTACCTAAAATAGTATTAAGAGGAATAAAATTACTAGCACTCAATATAATTATAAATAAAATATATTTCTATTTTCTAATATTTATTTAAATACACCATTCAAATAAATAAGATTTTTATATTTTATATAATTATAAATATTACTTTCAAATAATTTATATAATACAATAGTTTAATCTAATATACGTGCACCATTCCTCGCCCTCAATACAATTATAAATAAAATTACAATTCTATTATCTAATATTTACTCATTTACACCATTCAAATAAATAAATTTTACATATTGTATTTAACTATAAAAAATAGTATTTGTCGAAATAAAATTACTTATACAGATTACAATTATAAATAAAATTAATAATAAATAAAATAACACTTTTTCATAAAAATATTTAATATAATTTTTATAATACAACAATTTAATCTAATATACATGCACCATTCAAATAATTAAACTCACACTAAAAATATAAAATAATTATACGATATAATAATATAATTTAATATTTGTTTATATGGACAATTTGCATATATATAAATTACACATATTGAATATTATTACAAATAAAATAATTAAAACCTGCATATACTTTAAGATAAATTTAAAATAGTCACTTGTCTCAAATTAATAGAATAATTTAATACTTAAAAATAATAACTAAAATAATTTATTAAAATTAATTAGCACTATCTAATGTCTAAACAAATTGTACCTATGATAAAGTAATTAATTAAAATAAATGAAATAAATTCGCTTATAAAAAATATAATTATCAAAATAATTAATAATTTACTCGCATTCAAAATAATTCGATCTTGAGGCCAGACCATCTTGAAAAAGCTCTCTGCTTCCTCTTGTAGCATTACATGCTCGTCATCATAATAATTGCTCTCAAACAGAATGATTACAAAATCTGGGACCGGATAACCGAACCGAAGCAACATAAGAAACTGAATTAAATAATAAAAAACATGGATGACTCTGTATCATTTTTGCACGTCAATAATTTACCATAAGATATCACAATTGTATTAAACATTATAACTCACAGGTAAGTCAAAAATGGGAACCTTACTTCTCTCTTGAACTCATCCAAAGCAGCATCCGAGAAATTGTGGTCAAGGAACTTCTTCACAGCAACTTACTTGTTGTCCCAAACAATCCACAACAACTTACTTGTTGTCCCAAACAATCCACAACAACTTTTTCACATGACAAGATCGATTTCATGCTAATATTACCCAACTATCTAACTAGACATTAGTTCTCTTTCAGAAGATAACCTGTGTATCGAGGGAACCAAGTTTTTTTGTCAAGAATGTGACACACAAAAGCAGAATCCTCAGAGCCCATTGCCTCAAGAAAATTACTGGGAATTTTTTTTCTCTTAAGACAGATCCTTCCAGTTGATACCAGGTCCTTTCCTTGAGGTTCTAAATTATTCAAGGAGCTACATGAACGCTGATCCATGATTAATGAACAGGCTAAATACTACGAATGTATGGATAGAGAACCCTGAAGTTCATCCATAATTTTCATTTATTTTTACGGACAAATCATTTATAAAACTCGAGACATGAACCTGCAGAAAATCAGAAATTACAAAATTAAGACATGCATGAGAAATGTTATTACAGGAAAACCCACGATATTTTACAAGAAGTTAGCAAATTTGAAAATATAAAGATAACAAACAAACATGGTAGTGACCCCTAATTTATATGCAAAACAGTTCCAATTTCTAAATATCAACATCCATTAAAGAGTTCTATTTGCTGACTGACATGTAACGGCATCGACCAAAAAAATATCCTCATATCGATGAAGTAGTCAAACAAAGGCAGCTACATCACAGTGTAGAAATTATTTTATCAACTAGCATTTACCAAAAACTCAACTTCCTGTAGAAACTTCTAAGAGTGATATACAAAACTCAAACAGCTCATACATAAACAAACACATTCTCTGGACAAGGGATGCTTTTAAAAGTAGAAAAGACAAATAACTGAAACTCAAGATTCTAAATAGAAACATACAAGGTTTCAACATGATTAGAACCATTACTTAATTCAACAAAAGGTATATTTTGAAGGCCTCCATATGTTTAGAAGTATGTCAATAGAGAACTGCAAGGACCTGTTAAGTGACTAAACGGAAGGCCTCTCGCATATTCATGACCAAGTGATAATTTAGTCCAGTATTGATGCTTTAGCGAATTGCCTAACAGATCCAATGATGAAACCATTGACCAACAGAGAAGAATGATGACAAGCTGTATCATCTAATTCATTATCAACTACACAACACTGTAAAGGGATCATTCTCTTGAAAAAAGGCAATGTGAGTGCTAGAAGAAATCTATTAAAAGAAGGCAATGTGAGTGCTTCCATTAGGTAGGTTCAGTGGATTATTTCCAAATGACAACTCAATTGCTACAATGTCAATGTTATGGGTAGTTTAAACAATTAAACATCCTCTTTCTCATGCTTAAATTCACATTTTGAACATGAAAGAATACCCAATTTCAGTAACTTAATAAGATATTCAGAATACAGCTTAACTACATGTAAAACTAAAATAAATTGTTTTTGAGAAAACCAAATCATTTACGCACCTTTCCTCCACCAGCAAAATAATGATTCTTATGAGGTAAAGGCTGTACACCTGTACACTTGTATGATTCTTATTTACGCACCATATCTCTGGAGACTCAATCAACCTCTATACCTGTACATTTCCACCTGCATCACATGAATCTAATGAGGCTCAATAAGGTAAAACTGATGTAATAACAAATACCGTACATGCAAATCACATAAATGATTAAATACATTATTCAATTTAATAACTTTCATTCATAAATCATTCTTTAGGGCCCTTGAAGTATGGTATCTAACTAATAGCGATAGATTATAGTTTTCAGGACCTGTTCATAATGTTTGGACAATAAGAGAAATAATTCGAGGTTTCCATACTTGTCTTTCAACCTCAGATATTAGTCGTACTCTATCTCATTCATTGTGTATTCCTATACCGGTTTTTCAACCTCAAGTATTTGCCACCATTTGTTGGGTCCACCGCTCCCTCCCGCATCCCTTGCCTACTCGACCATTAATCAAGTACCATACTTCATTTTCAAAAACCTCATTATATTCTTAATATAGTAACATGCTTCATAAACCATGTATGCATAAAATATTATTTCATTTGGCAAATAATGACAATCATATTAAAACATGAACAACATTATATGATTCTTGTAATACGGCAAGCTTACCTCAAGTCCGATTTGTTTTACGGAATAGAATGGTTTGGAAGATATGTTGTGCTAAAGAGCTTCTAACTTTGTTTGTTGCCACTTTTCTTACTTCCTTTACTATGTTTCTCTTTTGGAATCACTCTAAAATACCTTAGAATGCTTAAGATGTGGTTAGAAAGGTGAAATAGGATACATATATAGCTACAGGCATGGCTAAGCTTAAGGATGAAGGAAATCTTGAGGTAGCAAGATCTAAGACGACAAGAGCTTGAGGTGTCATCATTTGAGGTGTTAAAACATAAGATGACAACACTTGTGATATCAAAGCATGAGGTGTTAAGTACGAGGTGTTCAACCATGAGGTGTCAAGCATGAAGTGTTAAGTAAGAGGTGTTCATTTAGTCCATGTCTTTCCTCTCATATTTGAGGTATCTGGTTTAATTAATACTTTGGTTATAGTTATTGAAGTTCCTCTGGAGAGACAATATATAATTGGCTATAAGAAAAACATCAACATTTGGAATAAAATATATTCATGATAGTTATTTGTGTTATCAATAGTTTCATCAAAACTGTTAAAAGTTCTTGCTTTTCAAGGAAACATAGAGATCAACTTATTATTCAATCTCATTTTTAGCAGCTAATATTGCTCGCCTTGTCATGTAATGAGTTGAGTGAGCATTCTTATTTAAGATTGAGAAAATACCCCTAATAAGTCATAGTATTGAGTTTTTTTTCATTGTCATACTTAATAATCATCTCTTCTAAAATTTTGATATTACATTTAGTATCACTCGGTTAATCATCATTTCCAACTCTAAATACGAAGTCACCGAAGTTTGGATCATCCTCAACTTATGTTCCTTTGACAAAGTAATTTTTTTTTATTTTGAGCCACAAATATGATTTCACCTAATTTGTAGAAATTATTTAATAGATTGTTACCCTATGAATAACTGGTAATACTTGCCTAAAATCTAAAAAAATAAACTCACTTTTCTATCAAAATTCTCATTATTTTCCATTACGTCATTCAATAATTTATCAACATTCTCGTTAGCCCATAATTTCATCATTGGTACTTCATTCCATAAAAAAATAGTTATGTTTTACGCAATAGCTCTGCAACCCCACTTTGCTTAAAAATAATACACTCACTTGATTCATTTGCATTGAAAAGATATTGGTCCATTGACATAATTTAAGAGTAACCTAAGATATATCTTTCAGTAGTTGTACGCCCAATCATATCTATTTTCTTCCTTTCTTTCCAACATTTACCTTGTTTTTCACATATACAGTGCTCCAAAAAATCCCAATAAAGATATTTTCTTGCATTTTCACTTTTAGACCACATAGAAAAATATTATGTGAGCATTGTTTTGGAGACATAATTCCAACTCAAAATATTTCTTATATTTTGATTTGCTCAATAAATCACACAATGTTGAATTGGATGGTGAAGATGCAATAACTACTGGGTATTTTAATTCAAATTAAATTAAAAAAATTCTCCACATTGCTACTTGAGAAAAGACCCATTAAGCATCTTGAAAATATTATCAATTAAATTTTCATTATCATTTTGGCCGATATGAATTTCTTTTTGATGAATTTTTCTGTAGTTGCTTTGTGCAGTTCTTGTGTAAATCGTGGATGATTCTACCTTACCCAAAAAAAATTCTTTATCGATATATATCTTTCATTGTAGTATAAAACATATGAAACTTTCTATAAAAGTACCATATATATATTTTGAATGCTTGAATAGTTCAAAAATAATCATCTTCCTAATTCTACACAAAAAAAATTCATATTAAATCAATATTACCTAATGATGAATTTGATATGTATGATTGTTGACGCATATGTATATTCAAAAAAGTTCAGAGCTTTAAATATTGGTTAGGTGAATTTACCTTGTAAAGAAAAATCGAAGATTGCCTGAGGCAAAAAATATATACAAACTTGCAAATAATTATTATTAATTCTATTAGTTTGTTCAAAAGAAAATTAGGTAAAAGCAAGAATTACGTACACAAGTAAATGTAGTACAATTTTCTTTTCTACTTAATATAATAAATTTATTTTTAAAAAGTATTTATGTTGAACTGTGGTAATACAACTTGAAGATTCATACAACTTATTTTTGCTATGCTTGATTTTGTTAAAAACATTTAGGCTCTATTTGGTTTCATTTTCAACCATTTTGAGGAGAGTCTTCTTGTAAGTGAGTTTGGAAAATATGTACAAATGAAAATGTCTATGTTTTGTTGGAATAAATTATATGTTGTATTCTATTGTTAGTTAGAACATTATAATTTTGATTGACTTTCTCTTCCTCTTTTCTTCTATGTGATTTACATTATATTTGGTTTCATTCTTCAAACATTATTTTCCTTCTCTAGATACAAAAACATATTTTTCACTTGCATTTTTTTCAAAAATGGTGTTTTATTTCCTAGAATATCAATTATTCATTTTATATTTAAATAATCTTATACCCTACACTGTCACTAATTAAAATTGACAAAATATCAATAGTAGAAAATGCCTCCCAAAATAAGGTCATATTCCAGAAGCTCTGTTATCCCTTTATGTTTTACATATATTATGCACAAAATCAACAATCTATTTTAATCATTTGACATATCTTTTGCTATTGCAATCATGATAGTCATGTTGCAATTGCATCTAATATTTAACTTAGTGATTTTTTTTTTCACTTTTGGGATTTATGCTAAATTACTCCTCGAGTCAATTCATGAAAAAAAAATACGTCTTTTTAGGTTAATCATTTAATCTAATGAATTTTATTTATATGATGATATAAAATTTAGATGTAGGTGGCTTGAGAAAGTAAATATTAAATGAATCAAATATTCTATTAATATTGATGTAATATCTCTTAAGCACAGGAAAATTGCATTTTTAGCTCATAGTTCAGGGAGGTCCTGCAAATTTAATCCCATGGTTCGTAAAAGATCTAATTTTAGTCATGAATACATTTTGAAATGTAATTTTGCTCTATTCTATTTTTTAGAAAGTGGAATAATCAAAATTTTAAATACGACAGTGTAATGTATTTCAAAATTGATAAAAAAATGATGTTATTTCCACATTAATTTTAATAATTTTAATATGCTTGAATACTGTTAGGTAGATTTAATTTATTTAAACATATATATATTTCACAATAAAGTATTTTTCATATTAAATCTAGTATCATATCTTTTTCTATTCTAATTTAATGTGACTCTTTTGTAGGGGTGACCACAGTTTGATAATTCGATGAATTCAAGCCGAAACTGAAAATTCGGTATGTACCAAAGTCGAATAAAAAAAAATGATAAATAATTTTTATTTTCATAAAAAATCTCTATTCAGTTTGATTTTGGATTTTATTCTGATCTATCAAACTATACCGAATACGAATTTAGTTATATAAATTTTATAAATAATTTTTATATCTTTTTATATTTATTTATTATTTTTATACTTTTTTTCTTATTTTTAACTCACCAAACTAAAATATAATAAATTCAAATTACAATTAGATTTGTTCAGAAATGAAAATGAAGGAGAAATTGAACTGAAAATATGCTATATATAGCTTTGCAATATTGTAATAATATATACATATATAATATTTTATCACTAGTAGAATATCTTGAAATTTTTAGGATTAATTTTATTTTTCTCCCTATACTCTTAAAAATACTCTAATTATTTATTAATCTATAATTTGTTCAATAGAAAAGTATGTAAAAGGATTAAGAAGTACACAAGTAAATATAGTACAAATTTATTTTCTACTTTTTTTAAAAATATATTTATGTTGAAATGTGGTGTTACAACATGAAGGTTCATACAACTTTATTTTTTGTTATGTATGATTCTGTTGAAATTTTTAAACTTTGTTTGGTTTCATTTCCAGTCATTTTGAGGAAGGTGTTTTGGGAGAATGTGTTATGAAAAAGTAAGTTTGGAGAACGTGTATATAAAAAATGTGTACATTTTATTGGGATAAATGATATGATGTATTTTGGGGGACATTTTCAACTATAGATGTCAATATTATTTTGTTGTGGTTAATCAGATATTTTTAACTATAAATATTTTTTCAATGTCAGTTTGTATTAGTGATGATAGTAGGATATAAGATTATTTAAATATTGCAATGGATAATTGAGTAAATATTTAAAACATTCACTTTATGGTAATCCAAATATGCTAAGAATTAGTTGGCAATTAGTAAGAAATCAAATTGACTATAGCGCCATTACATTAATTGCCAAAGCTATTAATTTTTGTCGATATACTTGATTACAATTAATACTAAATTCAAGTGTCAGAGACAATTATGTCTTTCCTATGTTTGAAGGTCCCTTCTTGAATAATTGATATAGCAAGTGTCAGAGACAATTATATAAGAGAAGCGTATGGACTTGAGGTTATCATCTTATTTTTTTATTTTTTATTTTCAAAACTTTTTGATATTCAAGCAAGGATGGCTAAACTTCTTTATAATAGAGCTACCTTCAGGTGTAATGAGAATTGCTCTATTTACTGGTTTTAGAATCATTTTGTACTTCATAATAAGTCTCTCATCACTCGATCTACATACATAAATCTTTGGCAAAAAGCATATGCCGAAGAAGAAAATTGAACTACAGTTTGTATGTTAACCAATTTCCTCTCATTTGCAACCATGGCATCAATGGTGCCAGAGATTTCAGAGACTTCACCTACAACCAAATGAAGAATAAATGGCATTTATATTAGTGCAATCATCAAAGATGTTTTAGGAGTTTCATTAAGAATACTCCTGAAATATTATTCAGCAATCTCTTTATGAGGAAATACTACAAATGAACCTAGCCAATCGCAATCCATATATATAAAGTATTGTTTCACCTTAAGTATTCATAGATAGTTATTCATGTTACTAACTCACTACTTTGAAATTCTCAATAGCTATTTGCTAAGAGCGTGACAAGAAAATTGCCCATTATTGCTGTAAGATGCAGCAAAATCAGTCATTTGGAGCATGTTAAATGAAGCATGTTGCACGCTGCCTAAATTACAAGAATTGAAAACTGATTTGGAAGTTAGTATACTGAGTTCGGGTCGGGAAGAAATCGATCTCGAGTACTTTGAGTTCAAAAGACCTAGAACACACAAAAAATGTTAGAATCCTATGATGCGTAAGTTAGTTCAGGTCGTCAGATCGTTAAAATTGAATAGCAAAGAAAAGTTCAATTATTATGACAGGTAAACAATAAAGTATTTATAGTGAGTGGTTCACGCTGTCCAAACACCACCACATACAGGTGTCTCAATCCTGGGATTCAGTCAACTGGCTAAATTGAAAGATAGTCCTGATGTCAAGTCAATCTTAATTCCTTGAGGTGGGTCGAAATCTGTACAAAAATTATAGATGTTTACGTATTTGTGATTTTAACTAATAGAGAGGGACAAATTAATCAAATAAGTGCCTTGTCACATTAGTCAAATCAATGAAAATGAATCATGAAATTATGAAAAATTGAGGCTACCAAGGTGTGATAGAGAATAATAAACAAGCATATCCTCACAAGGAAAAGCAAGAAAATGTAAGAATAAAAATGTTTGAGCAACTAACTATATTTGGTAGTGTTTATAAACAAGAAATAAAGTTCGAGTATAAAACTAAAGAAATTATATTCTTGAATCAAGTATTCCAACTCTTAACATATTTAAAAAAGAACAGGTTTCAGGTAGTTCAACACAGGTTAAAGCAACTTCATCTTAACAACATAGATATAAGATGAAAAGATGTAATATATTTTTTTAAGTAAATCGATTATATCATCTTCATATAACTATTGGTGTATTTTGAATTGTTTCATATTTAAGATAACTTATAATTCTATTGTGATAAGGAATATAGTTATCTAGAACCCCTCATAATTGGACTCCAAGTGTGATAGGGATAGAGATATATTTTATTCTCTCTCTGCCACAGACTGTAATATATCACAATGAGACGTACTCTCAAATAATAGAATACATTATCCCTCCCATATTTTCTCTCTACGTTCCTCTCTTGCAGCATCACCAAAACTTAGAAGTCTCTGAGGGTTTAAGGTGCGTAGAATAGATTGGTGGATGCTTTAGTAGTGTTCACTGGAGCGAGAAGGACCTTGACGTAATACCCTTTATGGTTTCATTCATTTAGAAGGTTTGTAGCCAAGTTGTTTATCAAGTGTGAATCAATAATTTCCCATTGTTAAGATAATATTGATTCACATATATTAATTATCTATATGCGATTGCAATTACTTAAAGTGGTATCAAAGTCATCAAGGCTAGACCTCGCCTTCATGAAATGAATGGATACATGATTTATGCTTGATATTTATGAAAATTTGTGATTTAAATTCAAGCATGAAATTAAACCTTGAAGATTATGCCATATGTGTATTTGTACTTACAAATATATGTTTTAATTTGATGTAGAATCGGGTCTTTTAATTAGGGAGTCTTTTTTGAAGACCCATTTGATTGATGTTGAAAAATTGTATTTATTTTTTAATTTTTTTATGCATAATATTGATGTTATTTGTAAAGCATGAAAAAATGAATAAATTGGTATATTATATATAAAAAATGGGTTAAAATTGAGAAAGATATGAATTCTTTAAAAAAATCGCCAAAAAAAATTATATCCGCTGGAAATGCATGCTGGAGATGATAGTTACATACGGAATTCGAGGCATTAACTAGGATTTAAAAAAAGGTGTGAGCGTGGAAGCACGAGCGCATGATGCAATTGCACATGCGAACCTACACGTGTGGACTTCACTCGAGCGTGAATCGCACGTGCCCTATGGGCGTGTCCTAACTGGCACCGCAGGTCCCCTCTACCCTTAAAGGGCAGTTTGGCAGCCTATATTAAAAAAAAAAAGAAATTTAAAATTTTTGCCAAATGGGCATAGTTTTAATTTTATTTTTCTGGTCTATTTAAAAAATTTTAATTTTATTTTTAAAGCTTAGAATTATTTTTTTCTTCTTTTGTGATTAGATAGAAATTGGTATAATGTCACAGGCTTACAAAATTACATATTTTTTTAGTTATATTTTTTTTTTGTGATTATGTAATTTTATGCAATGTGAATATTTGTGAATATGTATAGAATGTGAGTTGACATTTAGGGTGCTCATGTTTTTATATTTACTTATCTGAGAGATAATTAATGAAGATGGTGGTAACGCGATATCACAATTTTAGATTGATTTAGTAGGTGTTGAAAAATATAATCTCATTTTTTAAAGACATGTATTTATGGGGCATTTTTTGGAGGCAATGTATTGTTTTTGGATATGTTACATTAATTACCATCGTAGAGCAATAATTGTCTTGACATGACGCATCAAATGTCAACCCAAGTTTATTATTCATGTATGATATATGCATATATTTATGGATATTATTGATTTTATTTATGGATCATGTATTTTTTTATTGTGATCTTTAATTTGATGGAAGATGATTACTAACCTTTATGGTGAAATTTTCATTGTCATTGAATTAAAGAAAATAATAAAAACTAACTTATATCCAGATAAAATTGTAGACCAGTTACTTAAAATATTACACATAATATATTGTAATAGATGCTCAAGTAGCTTTTTCTAACCTTTGTGTCACTAGCAAACTAGATGGCTAGAACTCTGCAATGTGGCATAGAGAAATTCATTTTTTGTTGCATAAAGAAAAGATCCTTGATCATCTCACCACCACTATGCTTATACCAACTGAGCCAAAAAATGGACCAATTGCCCAATATCTTCGCAATATGACTGCATACAATAAGTGGATGGATTAAGATAAAAGTGCATGTTTTTACTATGTTGAGCTGCATGTAAGACAATATGATCCGTGAATTGGAAATCCTATAGCTAAGGAGATTTGGGATGTATTGAAGGTCACATAAGGTAGCACTTTGGCTACTAGATTAAGGGCACTTATCCTTAGGTTCGATCAGTATGTACTTGATTCGTAGCCCTCAATGACCTAAAATCTTGATGTGATGAAGGATATGATTCAAGGGCTTCAAAATGCTGGATGTGAGCTCACTGATGAACAACAAGTTTTGACAATCCTAAGATTGCTCCTAAGCAGACTTGGGGTCGGTAGGGTTTGTTCACAACACTTCCATCAGCATGGGAAACTTTATCCTAGAGCGGTCAAACATATCTTTATAAGGCATTACAATCACTTAGATGGTTATGTGATGTACGGTGAACACCCTAATAGAGGAATGACTAAAAATGAGTCCCGTGATGTGAATTTCGTCTAGGAGGATTTTCCAACTATTAGTGAAGTCAAAGGGGACCTTGAATTATACGAGTTATAAGATCCTTAGAGCGGTGCTCCAGTCCATGGCGAGTGTAAGGCTTTACAACCTTGTTCAGTAATTGACGGGGATAATGTAAGTGACCCTAGAGTCAGTGGAAACAACCTACTGAAAAAATACTTTTGAAGTCCACAAACTCGTAAGAGGTAATGTGGAATAAATACCCGCAACATTATGAGATCGAAGGGGAATCTTTCAAGTGAGCTTCTGTGGATGTTAATGTGCTAGCTACTTATGAAAATGCAGTGACTTTGCTAAATGCAAATGAGTGGATAACTGCTATGGGAAAATACTTGAGCTTGATGGCTAATAACTGTGTTTGGGAGCTAGTCGATCTTCCATCATTTGGATACAAGACCATTAGGAACATGTAGGTTCTATAGGTAAAGCACAAGGTAGATGGATTGATCGAAAAGTTTAAATCTCGACTTTTAGAAAAGGGTTATGCCGCAAATGAGGGTATAGATTATGAAAAGACATTCTCCCAGGTAGTGAGGTTTGCCTCTATTCACCTTATATTAGCTATTGTCGCCCTCCTAGATTTGAAATTGTTTAGATGAACATTAAGACAACATTTTTCAATGGAGAGTTGGATGATGAGATGTACATAGATCAACCTATGGGATTCAGGAAATGAGACAAGAGCACAAAGTATGCCGCTTGAAATATTCCATTTATAGACTGAAATAATCATTCAGACACTAGTACCATCAATTTCATCGAGCTATCACCATGATAGCTTTACGATGGTTGATAAAGACCACTGTGTGTATGTCAAGAGAAGTGAGAGAAATATCTTGATATTCTCACTATATACGGATGACATTTTGTAGGTTAGGAATGACACAGAGATTATTATTACCACTCAGAAATGACTGCCTTCTACATTTGATACGAAGGGCATGGGAGAAGCTGAATACATACTTGGTGTTAAGATACATCGGGATCATTCTAGTGAACTATAGAGTTTGCCTCAAGAGACTTACATCAAGAGAATTATAAAATAATTTCATATGTATAATGTTAATCTTTTGGCACACCCATGGACAAAAACTATGTTCTTAGCAAAGAACTATGCCTTAAGACATAAGAAGAAAGGGAACACATGGCTAAAGTTCTTTATGTGAGCGTGGTAGAGAGTCTGATTTACGCAATGATATGTACTCGACCAGACCTGTGCTTTGCAGTTGGAATGGTGAGTATCTATCTAAGCTATCTTAGACGCGACAATTAGGTTGTGGTCAAAATATTATGGGGCGTTTAAAGCTAATTGGATAGAGTGATGCTAATGAATCAGTGGATAGAGATGAGCGTAAATCCATATCGGGATATACATTCTTATAAAGAGGCACTACTCTCACTTGGTGTAGCAAGAAGCAGCCTTGTATCTCTTTATCTACCATAAAAGCTGAATATGCTACTTGTACATCAGTAGTCTAAGATGATATCTAGTTGAGGAGATTACTTTAGAGTTTGAGCATTACGATGCATGTTGATGATGTAGTTATTGTCTATTATGATAACACAACTGCACTATGATATGCTAAAAACCCCAAGTATCATGGGAGGACCAAGCATATTGACACCATACATTACTTCATTTAAGAGAGCATTGCATAAGGTCAAGTAGTTCTCAGGCATATTTTTACTAGCGATATGGTCGTTGATCTTTTTTTTACTAAGCCTTTGCGAAAAGATATGTTCTAAAGGTATATTAGTAGTATGAGACTTTATAGAATTTTAGTTTATAAGCTTGTATGAATATTTTATTGATTAATGAGATTTTTGTTCTTGTCAATTTGTTAGTGTACTTTGTCTATTATAATATATGTGAATGTCACCATGCTTAGATTGACCTAACACCTTAAACCCTCGGAGACTTCTAAATTTTAGTGATACTCTTAAGAGAGGATGGAGAAGAGAGAGAATGTATGTTGTTAGTTGAGAGTACGTCTCATTGTGATATCTTATAGTCTGCGGGATAGATAACAAAAAGATATATCTCTATCCCTATTACATAGTCCAATTAGAAAGGTTCTTATTATCACAATAGGATTTCTAGTTATCACAAATATGGATGCAATTAAAAAATATACCAATATCTCCTACTCATACATATTTGACTCGACTTACTCGAATCACATCTCCATAATTCTCATCTTACGTCCTTTCTTTTATATAGAGATTAAGGTGTGCGATGAAGTAAAAAAAGAATAAGTGAGGAGAGTTATATTATGTTACCACCTAACTAGAATAACTCTACAACTCAAAATTTGCTATGTAACTCAAACTATGTGGCCAGATCAAACATCTCTAATTCCTCTATAATAAGTTGAGTATGTTGACTCTCTCAGCTATATATCTATGCTCATAACTATGTTAAATGCATTTTTGACTTAGTCAGTTGGCCTCTG
Source organism: Paulownia fortunei (assembly GCA_019321725.1). NCBI lineage: Eukaryota > Viridiplantae > Streptophyta > Magnoliopsida > Lamiales > Paulowniaceae > Paulownia > Paulownia fortunei. Next base: position 13,584,473 of record CM033110.1, read on the forward strand.
AGCAAAAGTGTGCTACCAGCTTAGCTCTTCTTTTGTCCCTCATGTCAATCAGTTTCGTTCTGATAGCTTTCTTAGTCATACTCCGAAAAATCAAATTAAACATGGTCATTGCATACATGCTAAAGAAGCATCATCAAGCTTACACCTCATGACACGGTCCAAAGTCGCAAAGGGTACTAAAAGCACATTAAAAGCTCACATAATGATAAATCATGGATCCATTCAATCACTCTGCTTACAAGATCGTTGCAAAACATATGTAGTATGAATACATGCTATGATGGAACTCTCACTCAATTTTAGGCTTGTCAAGCTCTTAACATCAAACTAATCTTAGACCAGTCGCTATTCAAGAACCTGACCTCCACCATAAGTCACTCTCCAAAGTGTCATTCAGTAGTTGCACATTTAGCTACAAACAGGCTTTTATAAACTTTAGACATACTTCATAATCGATCAAGTATGATCTCATCTTGCCCTCATGCCAAAACGACTATAAGTTAAGCTTTAACCTTCCTCGATGTTTAAAGCACGAAGGCAATCGTTCGTTATCAAAGCCTTAGGGTGATTAAATTAGATTGGTGGATGCTCTTATTATGTTCACTGGAGTGAGAAGGCCCTTGAGGTATTATTGTTTGTGGTTTCATTTATTTGGGAGACTTTTAGGCGAACTATTTATTAAGTGTGGATCAACAATTTTTCGCTGTTAAAGTAATATTGATTCACACATATTAATTATGTATATGCAATTAAAATTACTTACAATAACAAATATCAATCACCAACAATTATAGCAAAAATAAATAAAATATTAATAATATTTTATAATCAACTAACAACTAATATAAAAATGAATAAAAGTTTATAAATTGGTAAAACTCAAACCTAATACCTTATATTTTTGGAACCTAACCTAATATCTTATAATTTTGGAACTTAACCTAATATCTTATTAGTTTTAGAACCTAAGATTTGCTACTTGAGCCAAGTCTTGGAATTTGAACAACCACATGTAGTAGATCCATCCAATTTTAGTGCCATATTTTATAAATACAAAATTAAACCACTTACAATATAGTCTTGTGTGTGTGTGTGTGTGTTTTTTTTTTTTTTGAAATTATATTGTTATTGTCCTGTTTCGGTAAAGTTAATGCTCATAAAAATGATTATTTTTTTCTTTTTCTTTTTCAAAGGAAATGGTTGAGATTTCTAAATTATGTTTAGATTTTTGATTTGTAAAAGTATTTGACAACTTACATTAATTTTTTTCAATCTATGATTTTTTATAAAGTGATTGTAATCACTTTTGGAACACAATAATTAACATTTTGCAAAGGGCATAAAATAGAGCTTGTGGCTAATTGCAATTTCATCAATTCTTTTCAAAGTTAACTTCTACTAAAATCAATTAATGCAAAATTAATTTTACTGAAATCTATTATTTATGAATTAATTTTCCAAAACTTGGCCAAAGTTACCCTTAATCCCAAACATTTTGCCAAAATGGTGGCTAGTGGGCCAAATATAGTTTTTTCATAATGAATTATAAAAATTATATTTTAATATTTGAATTATTTACAAAAAAAAGTTATTTAAGTTTATAAATTATTAATACTCTTTTGATATTTATTTTTATTTAATAAATTATACTTACTAAAAAAAATATTATAAAATACAAACAAATTTCAAAAAAATATTTATAATATTTTAAAAAAATATTTATAATTTTGAAAAATAATTGAATTTTTTTATAATTAGATAAAGCTTACCAATTTTGTAATTCACCTATGTCAATGCTTCAGCTACATAAGCATTAGCTGAACAGTAGGAAAATTCATTCAGATTATACCTTAAACTCACAGCACCTGCAATCAGACACACCCTATTCCGCTTCTACCAGCATCGCCAATTATAAAATAGTGATGGCAAAAGCAGTTGTCGACGGCGGCAGAAGCGGCGATCGCGTTTTGAAAACAGTGACGGTTGGTGGTGGCGCTTCCGGCGGCAGTCTTATGACCGGACTCGTTTCCCTTGAAGGTGTTTTCAATTGTGTAAGCTCTTGCCTTCTCCATTATCTTGTTATTTCATTTTGTGATTTGAGATTTCATTGATATCCTAATTCTCTTTTTCTCTTTTCGTCTGCAATAAAAAAAATTATATTTTTTTGAGTGTCTGAATATGCAATTTTTGTTCGTCTATGATAATTCGTCCAAGGACATAGCTTTCTGTTTCCATTGATGGAATGCTTGAGTAGTAGATGAAGCTGGTAAAGGAAGATTCAATAGGAAAGAAAAGTAAGCTAATTTTTGAGTGTGTGAATATGCAATTTTTGTTCGTCTATGATAATTCGTCCAAGGACATAGCTTTCTGTTTCCATTGATGGAATGCTTGAGTAGTAGATGAAGCTGGTAAAGGAAGATTCAATAGGAAAGAAAAGTAAGCTACCAAAATTTTGAGTGTGTGAATATGCAATTTTTGTTCGTCTATGATAATTCGTCCAAGGACATAGCTTTCTGTTTCCATTGATGGAATGCGTGAGTAGTAGATGAAGCTTGTAAAGGAAGATTCAATAGAAAGAAAAGTAAGCTACCAAAACAGAGGCTGAGATGGCAGTTACATGGGTTCATCTTCTCTTTCGTCATTTAACGTTGTTCGGACCAAGAATTCAACCTCTACTTCTTTGTTGAGATTAATCCTTTGATAAGAAATTTGATTACCTAAGATTTTATTTTTATTATTGGTAAAAGTCTTGTTCATTTAAGGAAAGCAAACTAATTCCTCACGAATAAGATAACTGCAATTAACAACCAAGAAATTAAAGCTAGTTTCCTTTATTGTCTTATTGTTTTAACACGTTTTAAACTACATCCAGTACATATCAAATTATAATTGGTATCTACATTTTTTGAATATATTTCTTTATATATGCATTTATACGTGTATAAGTAAAACCTAGTGGTATAAAATATTGAGATTTATGTGAAGTATATTTATACCCTAATACCTATTATTTATTAATTTGTGCTCTATAGATATGTATATATATGTAGATAGAAACAGATGTAACATATATATATATATATATATGTGTGTGTGTGTGTGTGTGTGTGTGTGTATTTATATAGGACATGCGCCTATATATGTGTGTCTATATATACAGATACATATATACATATATATGTGTGTACATATATGTATCTATATAGATATATAGACACGTGTGTATACACACTTATTTATATGCATATTTATATATGTCTATATAGATACATATACGTAAATATATGTATATATGTATGTGTATATATATCTGTATTTAGAGAGAGAGAGTTGCACAAACATGTGCATGTGTGTCTATATATACATATAGACATATATGTATGTATATCGCCATATGTAGACATATATGTATATATATATATATATATATTACATGTCTGTGTGTCTCTACATGACATATATGTATGTATATCGCTGTATATATATATATTACATGTGTGTGTATCTCTACATATATATATATATATATATACATACATATAGACAGAGAGATATGCACGCACATATACACGAGTCCGTATATATAAGAGAGAGATATGCACACACATATACATATGTTCTCTCTCTGCACACATATACATATGTCTCTCTCGAGAGACATATGTATATGTGTGTGCATATCTCTCTCTCTCTCTATATATATATAGAGAGAGAGAGAGAGAGAAGAGAGAGAGAGAGAGAGAGAGAGAGAGAGAGAGAGAGAGAGAGAGAGAGGTGCCTGTGTTATGTAAAAAGTGTAGTTTTAATTGATAAAATCAAAGGAAAATTATTCAAAGTATTTCAACTACTATTAAATGTTAGATATAAGGGTAAAGTGAGAATCGGGAAAAAAAAAATACGCATCAGCAATTTCCATCAATACTGTAATGGCTAGTGATGAGGGGGAGCTAAGTGCATATTTTTCATAGTTGAGGGGGATAAAGTGTAATTCATCCTTGTATTTCCTTATTGTATAGAGTATCAGCTTAGTATATTCCTCAAGAGAACTTGCCGAGCTAAATTCTGGAGATGACATAAAACATTTTTTGTTTCGCCTCGTAAGCGATTTAGAGACTGTTAGGAAACACAATTTATATTTTCCATGAGTATGCACTGCTTCAATATGTGCTCCAGAGGAAGTTTAAAATTGGAATATAGATGGCATTGATAGTGAAAGAGCAAGATACCCTTGGGTTAAGTTTTTGAAATGAGTCATGTCTTTTTCCTAGACCACTTGCACTTGCTGCTTGGTGGACTGTTGATTGTCTGCAACATAGGATTTTCTCAGCTGAAAATAATGTTACCTTTTGATTTTAACAAGCTTCCAGCTGCTAAGTTGACATGAATGGTGCACGAACGATGCTCTGAGTTAGTCTAAGCCTGGGGTTACCCCTTTTTTTGTGAACTAATGGGTGATTTCATTAAAAAATCGCATCCTCAGGGGAGATGGACTCAGCAGTTACAAAATGTCTTAGAAACGGCTGGATTCTTTTGATATTGAAGATTTAAGTTATCGCAGTCGACAAATAAGTCTATTTTCAACATTTTCTACTATCGAAAGATGCTATACCTTGAATGCGATGAAATATTCTGTCACATGTTTGGAATTTACTTGAATATGATTCAGTTGTGGGCATGCTAATATGTGGATATATTGCTGATTTTATCTATCTAAATTGTCATAATCGTCCTTTGGTGTAGGACAGTCATCTTCTTTTATATATTTCTGGCTTCTGTTTAAATTCATTCTGTACCATCTTTCTATTTAGTGTACAGTCAGTCAGGGTAAAAACTATTCAGATAAGGCTGCAAAATAATCTCAATTACAAGTAGATGTTATTCTAAAAAAGAAGTGATTAATTTTCACTTCACAAGGTAAAATTTACATTATTATAAATTATTTTCCTCTTGTTTAACCATCACTAGTTTTCCGGAATAGGTTATTGCCATTGGGAGGTGTAGATGCGTGAGAACTGAAAATAAATGGTATTAAGAGTGAGGGCAATGTTGATGTCACATGTGCTGTAAAATTCATGTACTGTGTTTCATTTTCTTTTTGTGGTAGAACAATTTTGATTTCTACACATCCTTCACACGTATTTCCTTAGTTTTTCTTTCTCCATGTCATCTAAAGGAAAGAAGTAACAAAAGGAAACACTGACAAGAGAAGAATTAAGGAATATAATAAGAAAGTACCTAATGAGATCACCATTCTTACTGCATGTTATATTTTCTGGATTCATACACATATATGGACCATTTCTCCTGATGGAGCTGGGATTTTTGTTGAAGTTATTGGCACTGGATTATATATGGTTGAGAGCAACTCTCAGTCAATGAGCGTAAGTACCATGCCGACAAATGCTACCAAATTTCATCATTCTAATTTTTCTTTGAAGTGAATCTTGATTATGTGATTATCGAATGCATGTGAAGGAAGCATTCTTGTCTGTAACCATCTGAATGATGATACATCCACTGCAAGATAGGATGCTGAAATGAATCATGTTCTCATCATTTTTAGTTTATGTCTGTAAAAGATCAAGATGCAATACATACAACTCTAAAAGCGGATCACGTTGGTTTGAGTACTTCCATTGCTGGCAAGTTGGTTGGGCTCAGTGGAATCTTTTGGTTGCTATAATTCAGCACTTGGTCATCTTTGGTTCATTTAGGCATATAGATGGTCTGCTGAAGTCATGGTCTACCCTATACTTGTGTTTAATGCAAAACCATTGGCTCGATTTACAAATTATATCTGTTCATCTTTAGTTTAATATCAGCCTAAAACAATTCCACTGTTTGTTTGCTTGTTTGTTTGTTTTTTCCCCATGTACAAGTTAAACAACAAGAAGGGACCTAATCGTAATACACCATCCCAATTTTGGACAAGTAATTCATCCCGTATACAATGACAATGCATTATATTCAAGCCTTTTACATGGTTGAATTTAGAATTTAACTCGTGAGCCATATATATTACAATTCCTTTTTGGTGTCTCCCTTTGGAGCTCTAGTGAAATGAGAGTTATTAGTTATAAGAAGATAATATGATTATGTGACACATGATTCTTGGCTAATGATTTAATTGCATATGCAGCGGTTTCGTGCAATTATCATATAATGTTGCTTCTGTGTTTCATATACTTCAGACGCAATGCTTTTAGTTTTCACTTTGCAAAACTTTTACATCCATTCCAAGTTGTGTAGGATTCCATTATGACATTTCTCTCTTTTGCAGACTGGGGAATTGTTCTGGACTCGTAACTAGCAGAGCTGGCATTCAGTGGCCAATGTTGTTAAAAAAAGCGAAGATTCCATCAATCTGCTGCACTTCTGGATATTTTTCTGATATTTCTTCTTCATTTTCCATTAATCTGATATGAATTACAGTTGGAAGAGGCAGATACCTAGGAATCATTATGGAAGACGGGGCCATCCCTCTTTGTTAAACAATGTTATTATTGCTGCTCAAGTTGTGGAGGAGGCAACTACATAACAAAGGATATAGAAGAAGTGTTTGTAGAATATCAAATTAGAAGGAAGAATAGTGCTTCTCAGGGTTGTGCTTCAAGGAAGGCAGAAGGCTGTGGGAAGAAAAGGTGAAACAAGGATCAAAAAGCTGAACACCCCAGTGCCCATGGATATCCACTGCCCGTTTCTGGTCTCATTCAGAGTCTGCATATTTCAACATCTCTGAGAAAAGCATAATTTGTAAGTTAGTTTTGTTGAAGTTATATGATACATGTACTGTTGCTTTGGTGTTCTCTTCCTCCCGCAGTGGGTTCTTTCTTTCTTTCTTTTTCTTGGTACATCAGCAGAAGTAGGAACTTTGAATTAGAAAAGATGAAAGCTGATGGTCTGTTCATTACTCGGAAAATTTGACAATGCCTACAGGCTTTTGTGCTGGTCATTGGATTCTGGACTCTTAGCATCATCCATGTTATTAGGGTCTAAAATAAGCATGCCTGCATGACTTAAGAATTGATTTGCATATTTTAATTGGCAGGCTATGAAGTGAGTGGCCTTAGCACTGCTCCTTGGGATGATTCAATGTGTATTGGATGATCGGGTAATGGAAATTGTATCAAACTCAAATCATATGTATATAAGAAATGTCCAGGAAAAGCACCTCATTGTTTTCCAAAAATTCTTAGTAGAATTCTATGGAGGTATGTAACTCGAGACCCAGTTTTACAATGTTTCTTTCACTCATTACTATATTACTCATATGTCATTTATGTTGGAAAAGTTACAGGATACAGAGACCTCAATTTCGAATGCTTAGTTATGTGCGTACCAGTTGCCTTTCTTCAATGTGTAGTTTTCAAGGTACATGCATTGTTTTATGCATATCTCTGATGACTTCAATTTTTGGTCCTGCAATAACTTGTCATGTGTATATTCAATATTCATCATTTTCTCATTATGGACTGTTTTATTTTAAGAGAAGACCTTCTAAGCTTTTGTTCTCAATCATGCCGTTTATACAATTTATTTAATGAGTTTTTTAACATGTAGGAAAACTTAATAGCTCTAAACATAGATTAAACATGTACAATAAGATCGAAATTGAGAGGTGCATTTTTGTGTTCATATTCAAGTATGGATACATATTTCACTGTGTTGTCTCAGCCTATCCAAAAAACAATATGAATTTTTGGTGTTTTTCGTTTTTGGGAAATTGAGTTTTCACAAGGAAAGAATGTTAGTTCACACGCATTTTAGTAAAGCAATCGATGAAGGCCCAAGAGAATTTTTTGTGCGATTAATGTGTCTATGTATTAGTTTCCTGATGGTAACATATAGAAGTGCCCTGATAATTAAGTCAGTGCAAGAATATTTAAAAGAATCTCAAACAATTTCATAAGACAATTTAACATTTTAAAACTTGAATTTGCATGTGCTATTAATTTAATAGAAGACCATAAGTGTATACATAACTACATTTGTATGGACTATTTGAAATTAGAGTTAAAATCACTTTACCCCCTTGTACCAAGGGATTGCCATCAATTATCTCCCTTACAAATAAAACCTCAATATGTATAAGGGATGAGAAAGGAATCAAATCCTTATTTCTTGCTTGATTTCAATTTCATGATTGGTAATTAGAAATGAATGATAGGAACAAAACAAGATAGTTCTAAGGACCAAATTACCCTTTAGTAGAGTTTTTTTTAAAATAAAACTATATTCAATATGTTATGCATAAATGGGTCTGTTATTAATTTAATCGGTGTTAAACAATATATATTTTTTTATAAAAAATACAAAAAATCGACAAATGGGTATTGGAGCAAGTCTAGGATTTTAATTTTTAGATTGAATTCAACTTGTTAAAATATTGCACATATATTTTTCATTTATTATGTATATATTTTTGTGATGTATATTTATAAACATATATAAAATATATGCATGTTACATATATACTAAAATGTAAATATAATATTCTTATAATAATTATATAAAATTAAGAAATAGTTTATGCTCATATATATAAAAGTAATGTTTCATTCTAATATATTAGTATGGTATTTTGCTAATATCATGTGTATATTAAGAAAAAAATGATACCTTATTCAATAGGCTTCTTCCTATTGAATAAAATTTGGAGTCAAAATAGTGGTGTATTTATTTGACTGTAGAGGGGTTTTTATTTCTTAAAAAATTATTTCTTGAATATTTCATTTATTCAAGACTTCATCATTTATAATATTGTTTGTTTATGTTTTTCTAATTTGTTATTATGATATTATAGAAGTATTTTATTTGTTTATGGAAATTGGTGTTATGCAAAAAGGACACTTTGTCAATTAGTTTTTTCATGTTTAATCAAATTTGAGATCAAATTAGTCGATATATTTGATCTTAAAGAGGTTGGTTTATTAAGAATTCATTTCTTGAATATTTTTTTTTGTTTCTTTGATATATCATCATTAATTTTTTTGTTTATGTTTATTTAGATTTAAAAAAATATTTTTTTGCATGGTATTTTACTTATACATTGTGTTTATTTAACTTATGTAAAACACAAATTATACTTTTTTTAATTACTTTTTGCATGTTGAATAAAATTTGGATTCGAATTTTTTGACATATTAGATTTTAGATGTTTTTTTTTCCCATTAAGAATTCATTTCTTGAATATTTTCCTTTCTTCAAGATACCAGTTTCAAAATTTTTTTGTTTGTCTATTTTTAATGTAGAAAAATTAAGATTATTTTAATGTATTAAAATGACATTTTACTAATACTTTGTGTTTATTTACTTATGTAAAGCAAACACTTTATTCAATTAGTTTTTTCATGTTGAATAAAATTTAGGGCCAAATTGATTGGTATTTTGATTATGGATGGACAAAATGTTACATAAATTATAGAAGGGGGTAAAGTGAATTTATTCTTATTTTAAAGCTCAAGGTCGTTTTGGTCGATTTAGCTGTATTTTTTAATATCAAGGGGGTAAGTGAAGGCTTTATTTGTATGGGTTCGGTAAAGTGATTCAACCTTTGAAAATATACCAAATTTCTATAAAAAATTTATTTTTTCTTCATTTTAGTCTTATCAAAAACTTGAAAACTCAGCAACATGCGGTTCTTTCCTAATTCAAACATTTGGACCATAGGTACATATGCACTAGTCGCACGAGCAACCATGACTACATCATCGATTGGACCTGTTTTTGTTGTGGTTATTCTTTAGTTGGGTGTAAAAGCAAATATCTAGATTACAATAAGAAATATCTACAACATGTGATGGATATTTTATATTAAAGACTCGAATTGGCAATACATCAACCCTATGACAAGAAAAGAAGTAAAAACTCCTACTAATTAGTTAGCAAGAGAGATTACTAAGCGATATTTGCGAAACAATCAATCAAATACAGTCAAATAACAATGAATGACATCTATAGAGATGATAAGTTGTTTCAATTGTATCATGACTCTTGCGTCGACTATAAATAGAAGATGATCTAGTTGTATCATGGGCTCTCCCTCTGAAATAACTGTAAATAGAAATCACTGGGTGTACCCATACATTAAGCTTGAATATTGTGTTAGGCCAAACATTTCAATCCACAATTACATTCTTCTTTAAATGTTCGGTAGTTCACTACTAATAGAGACACGTTTAAATAAGTCTTCAAGATTGAAAGTATAGATCTTAACACCGTAAATGCTTTAGGAGATTTCCAAGTCACACCTATATGACAATCTTTAAATCGAGATCATCTATAGAGATTTGTGACAATCTCTTTCAAGTTTGAAAATCTAGAGATTTAAGTGAATGAATTTGTGAAGAAATTTTGGGTTCAATTTCTTCTACAGATGGTTTGAGGAAGATCACCCCTTTCAATATAGAATAAACTTTTGCTCAAATCAATAATACCAAAGGACTTTTTCTTTGATTAGAAATAAATTTATAGATCTACATTCTTGTAAGTCTAACAAAATTTCTTTCCTCATCATCTTTTCTTATATTTAGTAAAAATTTGTATGTTCTATCTTTTTTATTTTGAAAAGTCTTCATTGGCAATTTGGAGCAAAAAAAATATACATGTAGGCTTCAGTTAAGTCACACTTGGAGGATGTTGAATGGTTGTCTGATTTAAATTATTTTTTATGTTACAATGCAGAACTAAAAAAATATTTACTCATTTTTTAAATCCATTTTGTTGTTTGGTAAAGTTGAAAAAAATTGATTATGGAAATTCAATTGTCATGAACTTGGTTGTATGAAAGTCCAATATGTTTTATTAACTTGAACAGAATAGTGAAAAATGTGGCTGGCAATTCAAAATTAGATTTCTTATATATCCATATTATACTCTCTAAAATTCGTATGAAAAATCCTCAAGATTTACATTGTCCTCATCTATAGATAATAGTTGGCAATTCAATGAGGCATGTTCATGGTAATCAATGCTGCAATTCTCAAAGGTTAAAGGAATGCTGTAATTTGAGATTTATGTACTGTTCTTTAAAGCAAGAAATTGTGTGTTAGGAATGTAAAAAGGTGTGATGTTTGAGGAAAATTCATAAACTCATCTAAGCACTATAT
>CM033110.1:13595680-13647895 GCA_019321725.1 Paulownia fortunei
AGAGAGAGAGAGAGAGAGATGCATGTGTTATGTAAAAAGTGTAGTTTTAATTGAGAAAATCAAAGGAAAATTATTCAAAGTATTTCAACTACTATTAAATGTTAGATATAAGGGTAAAGTGAGAATTGGGGAAAAAAATACACATCAGCAATTTCCATCAATGCTGTAATGGCTAGTGATGAGGGGGAGTTAAGTGCATATTTTTTCATAGTTGAGGGGGATAAAGTGTAATTCATCCTTGTATTTCCTTATTGTATAGAGTATCAGCTTAGTATATTCCTCAAGAGAACTTGCCGAGCTAAATTCTGGAGATGACATAAAACATTTTTTGTTTCGCCTCGTAAGCGATTTAGAGACTGTTAGGAAACACAATTTATATTTTCCATGAGTATGCACTGCTTCAATATGTGCTCCAGAGGAAGTTTAAAATTGGAATATAGATGGCATTGATAGTGAAAGAGCAAGATACCCTTGGGTTAAGTTTTTGAAATGAGTCATGTCTTTTTCCTAGACCACTTGCACTTGCTGCTTGGTGGACTGTTGATTGTCTGCAACATAGGATTTTCTCAGCTGAAAATAATGTTACCTTTTGATTTTAACAAGCTTCCAGCTGCTAAGTTGACATGAATGGTGCACGAACGATGCTCTGAGTTAGTCTAAGCCTGGGGTTACCCCTTTTTTTGTGAACTAATGGGTGATTTCATTAAAAAATCGCATCCTCAGGGGAGATGGACTCAGCAGTTACAAAATGTCTTAGAAACGGCTGGATTCTTTTGATATTGAAGATTTAAGTTATCGCAGTCGACAAATAAGTCTATTTTCAACATTTTCTACTATCGAAAGATGCTATACCTTGAATGCGATGAAATATTCTGTCACATGTTTGGAATTTACTTGAATATGATTCAGTTGTGGGCATGCTAATATGTGGATATATTGCTGATTTTATCTATCTAAATTGTCATAATCGTCCTTTGGTGTAGGACAGTCATCTTCTTTTATATATTTCTGGCTTCTGTTTAAATTCATTCTGTACCATCTTTCTATTTAGTGTACAGTCAGTCAGGGTAAAAAATATTCAGATAAGGCTGCAAAATAATCTCAATTACAAGTAGATGTTATTCTAAAAAAGAAGTGATTAATTTTCACTTCACAAGGTAAAATTTACATTATTATAAATTATTTTCCTCTTGTTTAACCATCACTAGTTTTCCGGAATAGGTTATTGCCATTGGGAGGTGTAGATGCGTGAGAACTGAAAATAAATGGTATTAAGAGTGAGGGCAATGTTGATGTCACATGTGCTGTAAAATTCATGTACTGTGTTTCATTTTCTTTTTGTGGTAGAACAATTTTGATTTCTACACATCCTTCACACGTATTTCCTTAGTTTTTCTTTCTCCATGTCATCTAAAGGAAAGAAGTAACAAAAGGAAACACTGACAAGAGAAGAATTAAGGAATATAATAAGAAAGTACCTAATGAGATCACCATTCTTACTGCATGTTATATTTTCTGGATTCATACACATATATGGACCATTTCTCCTGATGGAGCTGGGATTTTTGTTGAAGTTATTGGCACTGGATTATATATGGTTGAGAGCAACTCTCAGTCAATGAGCGTAAGTACCATGCCGACAAATGCTACCAAATTTCATCATTCTAATTTTTCTTTGAAGTGAATCTTGATTATGTGATTATCGAATGCATGTGAAGGAAGCATTCTTGTCTGTAACCATCTGAATGATGATACATCCACTGCAAGATAGGATGCTGAAATGAATCATGTTCTCATCATTTTTAGTTTATGTCTGTAAAAGATCAAGATGCAATACATACAACTCTAAAAGCGGATCACGTTGGTTTGAGTACTTCCATTGCTGGCAAGTTGGTTGGGCTCAGTGGAATCTTTTGGTTGCTATAATTCAGCACTTGGTCATCTTTGGTTCATTTAGGCATATAGATGGTCTGCTGAAGTCATGGTCTACCCTATACTTGTGTTTAATGCAAAACCATTGGCTCGATTTACAAATTATATCTGTTCATCTTTAGTTTAATATCAGCCTAAAACAATTCCACTGTTTGTTTGCTTGTTTGTTTGTTTTTTCCCCATGTACAAGTTAAACAACAAGAAGGGACCTAATCGTAATACACCATCCCAATTTTGGACAAGTAATTCATCCCGTATACAATGACAATGCATTATATTCAAGCCTTTTACATGGTTGAATTTAGAATTTAACTCGTGAGCCATATATATTACAATTCCTTTTTGGTGTCTCCCTTTGGAGCTCTAGTGAAATGAGAGTTATTAGTTATAAGAAGATAATATGATTATGTGACACATGATTCTTGGCTAATGATTTAATTGCATATGCAGCGGTTTCGTGCAATTATCATATAATGTTGCTTCTGTGTTTCATATACTTCAGACGCAATGCTTTTAGTTTTCACTTTGCAAAACTTTTACATCCATTCCAAGTTGTGTAGGATTCCATTATGACATTTCTCTCTTTTGCAGACTGGGGAATTGTTCTGGACTCGTAACTAGCAGAGCTGGCATTCAGTGGCCAATGTTGTTAAAAAAAGCGAAGATTCCATCAATCTGCTGCACTTCTGGATATTTTTCTGATATTTCTTCTTCATTTTCCATTAATCTGATATGAATTACAGTTGGAAGAGGCAGATACCTAGGAATCATTATGGAAGACGGGGCCATCCCTCTTTGTTAAACAATGTTATTATTGCTGCTCAAGTTGTGGAGGAGGCAACTACATAACAAAGGATATAGAAGAAGTGTTTGTAGAATATCAAATTAGAAGGAAGAATAGTGCTTCTCAGGGTTGTGCTTCAAGGAAGGCAGAAGGCTGTGGGAAGAAAAGGTGAAACAAGGATCAAAAAGCTGAACACCCCAGTGCCCATGGATATCCACTGCCCGTTTCTGGTCTCATTCAGAGTCTGCATATTTCAACATCTCTGAGAAAAGCATAATTTGTAAGTTAGTTTTGTTGAAGTTATATGATACATGTACTGTTGCTTTGGTGTTCTCTTCCTCCCGCAGTGGGTTCTTTCTTTCTTTTCTTTTTCTTGGTACATCAGCAGAAGTAGGAACTTTGAATTAGAAAAGATGAAAGCTGATGGTCTGTTCATTACTCGGAAAATTTGACAATGCCTACAGGCTTTTGTGCTGGTCATTGGATTCTGGACTCTTAGCATCATCCATGTTATTAGGGTCTAAAATAAGCATGCCTGCATGACTTAAGAATTGATTTGCATATTTTAATTGGCAGGCTATGAAGTGAGTGGCCTTAGCACTGCTCCTTGGGATGATTCAATGTGTATTGGATGATCGGGTAATGGAAATTGTATCAAACTCAAATCATATGTATATAAGAAATGTCCAGGAAAAGCACCTCATTGTTTTCCAAAAATTCTTAGTAGAATTCTATGGAGGTATGTAACTCGAGACCCAGTTTTACAATGTTTCTTTCACTCATTACTATATTACTCATATGTCATTTATGTTGGAAAAGTTACAGGATACAGAGACCTCAATTTCGAATGCTTAGTTATGTGCGTACCAGTTGCCTTTCTTCAATGTGTAGTTTTCAAGGTACATGCATTGTTTTATGCATATCTCTGATGACTTCAATTTTTGGTCCTGCAATAACTTGTCATGTGTATATTCAATATTCATCATTTTCTCATTATGGACTGTTTTATTTTAAGAGAAGACCTTCTAAGCTTTTGTTCTCAATCATGCCGTTTATACAATTTATTTAATGAGTTTTTTAACATGTAGGAAAACTTAATAGCTCTAAACATAGATTAAACATGTACAATAAGATCGAAATTGAGAGGTGCATTTTTGTGTTCATATTCAAGTATGGATACATATTTCACTGTGTTGTCTCAGCCTATCCAAAAAACAATATGAATTTTTGGTGTTTTTCGTTTTTGGGAAATTGAGTTTTCACAAGGAAAGAATGTTAGTTCACACGCATTTTAGTAAAGCAATCGATGAAGGCCCAAGAGAATTTTTTGTGCGATTAATGTGTCTATGTATTAGTTTCCTGATGGTAACATATAGAAGTGCCCTGATAATTAAGTCAGTGCAAGAATATTTAAAAGAATCTCAAACAATTTCATAAGACAATTTAACATTTTAAAACTTGAATTTGCATGTGCTATTAATTTAATAGAAGACCATAAGTGTATACATAACTACATTTGTATGGACTATTTGAAATTAGAGTTAAAATCACTTTACCCCCTTGTACCAAGGGATTGCCATCAATTATCTCCCTTACAAATAAAACCTCAATATGTATAAGGGATGAGAAAGGAATCAAATCCTTATTTCTTGCTTGATTTCAATTTCATGATTGGTAATTAGAAATGAATGATAGGAACAAAACAAGATAGTTCTAAGGACCAAATTACCCTTTAGTAGAGTTTTTTTTAAAATAAAACTATATTCAATATGTTATGCATAAATGGGTCTGTTATTAATTTAATCGGTGTTAAACAATATATATTTTTTTATAAAAAATACAAAAAATCGACAAATGGGTATTGGAGCAAGTCTAGGATTTTAATTTTTAGATTGAATTCAACTTGTTAAAATATTGCACATATATTTTTCATTTATTATGTATATATTTTTGTGATGTATATTTATAAACATATATAAAATATATGCATGTTACATATATACTAAAATGTAAATATAATATTCTTATAATAATTATATAAAATTAAGAAATAGTTTATGCTCATATATATAAAAGTAATGTTTCATTCTAATATATTAGTATGGTATTTTGCTAATATCATGTGTATATTAAGAAAAAAATGATACCTTATTCAATAGGCTTCTTCCTATTGAATAAAATTTGGAGTCAAAATAGTGGTGTATTTATTTGACTGTAGAGGGGTTTTTATTTCTTAAAAATTTATTTCTTGAATATTTCATTTATTCAAGACTTCATCATTTATAATATTGTTTGTTTATGTTTTTCTAATTTGTTATTATGATATTATAGAAGTATTTTTTCTGTTTGGAAATTAATGTTAAGTAAAAAGGACACTTTGTCAATTAGTTTTTTCATGTTGAATTAAATTTGAGGTCAAATTAGTCTTTTTATTTGATTGTAGAGAGGTTGCTTTATTCAGTATCCATTTCTTGACTATTTTTTTTGTTTCTCTCATACATCATCATTTAAAATTTTGTTTGTTTATATTTATTTGGATTTAAAAAAAAAAGTTCTTTTGCATGATTTTCCTTATATATTGTGTTTATTTAACTTATGTAAAACACAAATTATACTTTTTTAATTGCTTTTTACATGTTGAATAAAATTTGGATTCAAATTTATTGACATATTTGATTACCCGTTAAGAATTCATTTCTTGAATGTTTCCTCTTCTTCAAGATACCAGTTTTTAAATTTTTTTTATCTATCTATTTTTAATATAGAAATTAAGTTTATTTTAATTTATGAACATGACATTTTACTAATACTTTGTGTTTATTTTAACTTTTGTAAAGCAAATACTTCATTCAATTAGTTTCTTCATGTTGATTAAAATTTAGGGCCACATTGGTTGGTATTTTGATTATGGAGGAACAAAATGTTATATAAACTATAGTAGAGGGTAAAATGAATTTATTCTTATTCTAAAACTCAAGGTCATTTTGGTCAATTTAGCTGTATTTTTTAATACCAAGGGGGTTAATGAAAGCTTTATTCGTATGGGGAGGAGTAGTTGATATCAATTCCTTAGTACAATGGGGTAAAGTGAATTTAACCTTTGAAAATACTAAATTTCTTACAAATTTTTTTTTTTTCTTAATTTTAGTCTTCTCAAAAACATGAAAAATCAGCAGGTAATAAGAACCGAGATTAATAAGCGGCTCTTTCCTAATTCAAAAGTTTGGAAGCTTATTACCCAAGATATTTGCACCTAAATATTGGAACACTCATTGGTTAGAATGAAAAGAATCTTGATAGAGATATTTCAATATTTAAAGAATGTTATATCTAACTTGGAAATGTCTAGACTGCAACATTTGCAAATTAAAATATTTTATGCTGAAAACTCATGGTTATTATAGTATTGGCATGACTTTTTTTATCAATGTGTGATGAGTGGATCATTGAGTTGGAGATTTTGTCAAATCACAAAGCTTATTCAGAGAAGAATATTATTTAGATAGATGAATATGAAACAATCAAATATTTGTTACACTAGAAAAATATGCAAAGTTGAGAATTTGTTACTTAAATTGTTTTTGAATCATTTAGAAGGGGATTGATAAAATTATATAGACGAGACATTGATAGAGGGTATTTATAAATTTGTGCATAAATTAGTGTTGTAATTTAGATATTAGTTCTCCTAAATACAGGTGTTCATGGTTCGGGTTGGATAGATTTTGTAATTTTTTTGGCTCAACTCGACGTTCACTTAGTGTTTTTTAAGGCGGTTTCTGCAGTTTTATTTTTCACTATTGAGTTTTAACTTTTCAAAACCTAATTTTGATTGTCAACTATTTTAGACTATAATTTGTGTTAAATAATACTTCTTAGATCATCTTTTATATATATACTACTAAAGTATGTGCTCAAGTGGAGAGTGGACTTATTCCTTTTATTTCAAAATGACGATTAAAATTTTTATCTGTCATGTTTAGTATTGCCTTGAATTTGCTCCTAGAATCTCTAATCTAACCAAATTATACCATAACAATATTGTTTAACAATCTTACATCTACATATTTGTAAACTGTGATTTGTGTTGTTTTTCAGGCATGTTTAGACCTATGTTATTATCTTCGTTTGTTGTAGATGTTAACAAAATTAGTAACTAATTGAACTAGAATACAAGATTATAAATAATTAAATAGGACAAATTTAGGTGTCCTACTTTCAAACTGATGTTATTCTCATTAGATATAGAACTTTAATGGCTCTTATTGGATTTCAATTATAACTCAATAATAATTTAATGCGATATCAAAAGCTCATATTAAAGAATAATTTACAGAATTAATTCAAATATGAAAGGCAATGTAAAATGAACATATGAATGCACAAGGAAAGATTTAAACTTTTTTATTTTTCTAAAGAATGTTATATTTTAAATTAATTAAACTTTTATTTCATTGCATATTTATTTAACTAGTAAAATTATGAATTTAAGAATATTATATTCTCCATCTCTCCCAAATTTATCACTCTATTTCCTTTTTGGGATGCTTCAAAACAAGTCTCTTTTTACTGAAATGGATTTTTTTTTTCAAAATTACCCTCTAAATTATATAATGTAACATATTTAATTTTCAACTACACTACTTTTGAAGGCAATAATGTAAAGGTAAGTAAAACTTTCACTTTTCAAACTCACCTAAAGCTCTACACTAAATCATATGGGAGTCTTAATTTGGGAAGTACGGAGTAATATATACTGGACTTGGGTACGCTATTTTGCACCTTAAAAATATTTAAACCATGCCTGACCACAATTTTGCAATTTTTTTTCATAAGCCTAAGACCAAACATATGATGTTAATTTGTCTATTGTGGTGCAGTTTGGGTTTGGTCAATCAATTGTGCAGTTTCACGGTTTAGTTGTAAAGCCCTAATCTTAAATTTTGATTTGTTTGACTAATTGAGAGTAATAGGTGAAGAGGAGGAAAATTGAATTTCATATTCTTGCTTCAAAAACTTGGGGGATATTTGGATTTATTTTGGGTGTTTTGGGGGATTTTTTGGGAAAAATATATTGGAAAATGTGATGTGTTAGAAGGAAAATATATTGGAGAATATGATATATGTTTGGTTTTATTTTGGGATAATGAATTGAGAATAAAAATATTTTAAAAAAACAAAAACAAAAACAAACATTCCCTTATTTTATCGTGTCCTCTATTATGCTAGTTAGATTTTTTATATAACGTAAATTAACTGTCATTCACTTGACCAAAATGAAAAGTAGAGAAGTGTGAAAAAAAATCGTAGCTAGTTCTTTACTACAAAAAATAGCTAGGATTTGAAACATTGTGAAATACGTTAAAATATTATTTTTCTGATGCTATTAAGAATAAGAGGAAACTAGATTCGCATAAAACATGAAGGAAGCAAAACTTGAAAAAATTGGTGAAAGTTTCTAAAGAATTTAAAGGTGCCTCCTCTATTTTAGGCTAATCGTCGTACATGTTAATTATAGCATAATAGGATAAGAAAAGCAGATGGAAGTTACAATTTGATAACAATTGAAATAATCAATTTCTATTTGGTGCAAAAGGAGTTAAAGTTGAAGAATAATTGAAATCACAGTTACAAGTGGGCCTTAAAAAGTCTCAAACAACTTAGTATGTATCCAATATTTAATGAGTGGAATAATCAACTGAAATGGCATTTGAAGCAAAGAACTTTGAATTGGGAATAACACTGTTGGGAATAACGTTGAAGAGAAATTATCTTAGCAAGGTTAACAAGGATTAAGAACAGAGTTTCCTTGATGTGAGAACGATAACTAGAAGGATAGCCGACTAATTATCTAAAAAAAATTGAAAGAGCAATTTGAAAGAGTAATATTGCATGTGCAAAAGTGCTTGAGATTGTTTGGAAATTAATTGAGAAAGGTTGCTGACATAGAAATAGTATTTGTACCTTTATTTAGTTATCCAATGCATTGTATGTTTGATGCAAATCTTTTTTTCGTCTCATAATGTTGTGCTTGAGACTAAAATTAATATAAATTGGGGTGAAAAATATAATGAACTTCATGTTGTGCACACAACATAGCATTTCATGTCTTTATAGTGACTCCTATTTTGTTATAATATGGTATCGAGTCAACGAGCACCTTAGTTATGAAATGACATTTGCTAAAATTCATAAATCTGTAGTTTGTTTTATATTGAGCAAAAAAATCATGATTAAAATCTTATATTTAACTTGTAAGATTTAAGAGCTCTAAAATGTAAAGAGTTACTAAGTTAATTATCTTTATATCATATTAGATTTTCAAAAGTTCATATTTTCTTTATCTTTAATCTAGAATGAGCTTATGCAAACAAAAAATCTTAATTTGAGATGAAATCATTACTATTATAGGTGATAAGATCTCATAATGACTATAAAGTCTATCTTTCGGCTAATAAGTTGAAAGTGTACCTATAAAAATGGAAGTGGGATAAAACACTTAATAAATCCATAGCTATATTAGTTGCCCATAACTTAATAATTAAAGAATAAAAAAAAATTGATTGTCCTAGTACATCTGCAATAGTAGCACGAGCAACCATGACTACAACATCGATTGGACCTGGCCATGACATTTTTGTTGTAGTTAGTTTGCCATAAAAATAAATTTCTAGATTACAACAAGAAATATCTGCAGCATGTGATGAATATTTTATAGTAAACACTTGAATTGATAATAAACCCTATGACAAGAAAAGATGCAAAAACACGTACTAATCTAATTAGCAAGAGAGATTACTAAGTGATATTTGAGTAACAATCTATCAAATATGGTCGAATAACAATGAATGACATCTATAGAGATGATAATAAGTTGTTTCAATTGTATCATGACTCTCGCTTTGACTATAAATAGAAGATGATCTAGTTGTATCATGGGATCTCCCTCTCAAATAACTGTAAATAGAAATCACTGGATGTACCTATACATTAAGACCACACGTTTCAATCCACAATTACATTCTTCTTTAACTGTTCGGTAGTTCACTACTATAGAGACATATTTAGATAAGTCTTCAAGATTGAAAGTGTAGATCTTAACACAGTAAATGCTTTAGGAGATTTTCAAGTCGCACCTATATGGCGATCTTTAAATCGTGATCATTTGTGGAGATTTGTGTCAATCTCTTTCAAGTTTGAAAATCTAGAGAGATTTAAGTGAATGAATTTGCAAACAAATCTCGGGTTTAATTTCTTCTTCAGATGCTTTGAGGAAGATCAGCCCTTTCGATATAAAATAAATTTTGAAGGCTCAAATCAACAATGCCAATAAAAGAGATTCAAAGGACTTTTTCTTTGATTAGAAATAAATTTATAGATCATACTTTTTTAAGTCTAATAAAATTTCATTCCTCATCTTTTCTTATATTTAATAAAAATTTGTTTGTTCCATCTTTTTATCTTGAAAAGTCTTAGTTGGCAATTTGGAGCAAAAAGAATATACATGTAGGCTTCAGTTAAGTCATACTTGGATTATGTCGAAGGGTCGTATGATTTAGATTATTTTTTGTGTTACAATGCAGAATTAAAAAAATATTTACTCCTTTAAATCCATTTTGTTGTTTGGTTAAGTTGAAAAAAATTAATTATGAAAATTCAGTTGTCATGAATTTGGTTGTATGAAAAGTTCAATATGTTTAAGCGGGAAATCATATTTTATCTTGAATAGGATAGTGGAAAATATGGCAGGCAATTCAAAATTAGATTTCTTATGTATACATATAAAACTCTCTAAAATTCGTATGAAAAATCCTCAAGATTTACATTGTCCTCATCTATAGACAATAGTTGGCAATTCAATGAGGCATGTTCATGGTAATCAATGCTGCAATTCTCAAAGGTTAAAGGAATGCTGTAATTTGAGATTTATGTACTGTTCTTTAAAGCAAGAAATTGTGTGTTAGGAATGTAAAAAGGTGTGATGTTTGAGGAAAATTCATAAACTCATCTAAGCACTATATGTTCCCCAATTTTATGTACAGTAGGTAATTGCAAATTATGAAGTCTAAGTAGATGTTGAATTGCACCTTTGCATAACAAGAGCCAGAGCAAGGTGACAACCAATAATATTACGCAAAATCAAGTTTCAAGTAAATTATTTTTTAACTATTCTTTTGCATATTTAAGGTGAAAAACAATACTTTTTTGCAATTGTCGCAAATGGATTTTCATAATTTAATTACCAATTATTTTATTTGACTTCCTTGAAAAAATTAATCTACATTTGAACCAAACAAACTCATGCATATTTGATTATACATCAAGAAATTGATTTTCCAATTGGATAACCTATAAGAAATGATTATGTTATAAATTATTAGTCAAAATCATAATTAAAATTTAATATAAACCAGGCCTGTAGTGTTGAGGGCTTTACCATTTTCTATATAGAGGGGAATTTATATATATTGTTATTTGTCATTAAGCAAGGGCGCATGGGTAGATGCTGGATTACATTATCAAAAATATATAGGAGAGTGCATAATATTTTTATTGTTCTTCATTTCATATCAGACTTTTCATTTCACATGTTATATTAGGATGAATTCTAGGATTGAACATTGAAATTGCATAAGAAATTGATAAGATAAGGGTAACTAGTTGCGCTTCAAAACTATGGTGGACTAGTTATCTTGTTTTTAATTTGAGTGAACATCATTAACCATAATGGCAAGGACATCCCTGTAATTTCCTACATTAATGGGATGTTGTTATTACAAATGACTATTAATTATTTTATTCCTTCAATCAATGGTAATAACTAGTTTTTGATTTTTTAATATGTATATGGTCAATACACTTTTTCATTTCTATTTATGTTGAAAATTTTATCTTTTCCATTTGCTTTTCCTTAATTTCGCATAGGTTAATAAGTTTTCCTTATCTTATTGAATGTTAACCTTTAAGAGAACAAAAAAATCCCTTTGCGCATTCTTAATATGCTGAGAAATGGTCAGTAATAAGTAAGAAATCCAATTAAGAATAGCCGTCACATAAATTACTTGTGAAACCTATCGGCTATTATTAAATGTCAATAAATTCGATTAAATCTATTACTATATTCATGTGATCCTCCCTAGATTTGACAATCCAGAGATGACCATATAAGAGAAGGGTAGGAGGGTACGGGCTTGAGGTTATCAACTTTTTTGTTCTACTGCTAATTCCTTTAAATACGTATTCTGAGTGTGCAAATTTTTTTCCCTTTTCTAGAATGAAATGTTTCATATCTTTATGAAATACTAAATCTCAATTTTACTCCATATATATCGAATAAATCACAATCTTCTCATTCCAGTTCATCTTGTTTGAAGGTAAGAGATACTTTAGTTTCTTGATTACGAATTCGTCGTTTGTTCATGTCCATTCAAAATTGACTATTTGTCTTTCTGTTAGAAGTGTTTCAAAAATGTCTGCGATCCACACTTAGTACTAGGGCCACAGAGAGACATGTTTTTAGATCTCGCATTGAAAAACCTCATTTCTTAGTGCATATAAAAGGTATAAGTTTGAAGTAGATCTATTTGCAATATTTTTGCTATATTTATATGATGTATCTAATGTATTAACAAGAAGAAACATAGAGCTTGGATTGAGTAGTGTTATTTGTTATGATGTCTTATAAGTTGACTAGCATTGAATGATTGGAAGTGGTAGAATGTTTTTCACATTTATGTAATTAAAGTAAGTATCTTGATTCGATTCAATTCTTTGAGAAGAATAGCTAAATCAGAAGATTTGAGTTTCTATAGCACAAATTTAGCAGATTTGAATTTCAATAGCACACTGAACACCATTGTTTTTGTGGACTTTTCTCCTTCAAGCAAGTTGAAGGATGGCACTCCCAAACTTGGGGAGATGAAATCCAGAAATTTTCCTTGGTGGTTGCTTTTGATATTGGTGAAGAGATTGGTAATTGACTTGGACATTACATATATGTTTACCAATTTCATTATTTTATTTTATTTTCTATTTTCGGATTACTTTTCAATAACGAGAACTGTTTCTTTTCATTTGTTGCCTAAAAAGGTTTGGGTATGTATGGATTCTTTTGATCAAAATGTTTTTGCTTATTCAGTCAGAGAATGTGTTTGCTTTTCTCATTTTTTGAGATTGTTTTCAAAAAAATATTTTTAAAAAACACCTATTTTCAATCATAAATTCAAAGGCTATACCTTTTTTTTCAGAAAAAAAAGAGTGCCATTTTTAAAGAACAGTAATTATTACATATTAGAAACACGTAAACCAATCATATTTTTCTCAAAATGAATAAATCAACTTTTCAACTCGTCACATTTCACCATTCGCTAATCCAAATACATTTTCATTTCCATGCTGAAACCAAGGAAATCTTCTCTAAACATTTTCACAAAATATTTCCAGAAAATATACTCAAAACAGTATGTGATTTTTATATTGGTAATGAAAGTATAACTTAACTTGAATAGGAGTTACACATCTATAATCTAAACTTTTGTTGATTTTTTTCCAGAATTTTCGTAGCAAGATGCTCAAGAAGATGAATAATTTATAATAGATATTTTTTCACTGCTGATTTGTTTAGAAAGAACTAAAGCCCATTGCCACCTATGGCCTGTTTTGTGTAGATTAGGACTATTAGAATATGAATTTTAATGAAATAATTAGTTAGGGTTGTTCGACGCAGCTATCAGAATCAGATTTTTAAGTACTATAATCTGTGCCAAACTTGTAAGCAAGTAGATCATTTATATTTACTTCAATAATCCATTATCGATAAAGTATTCCTTGACCTGTTGGCTAATTATGGTCCATAATGAGGAAACCTAGTTATTCGTATTGAAGTAATCTCTGGTTTTATTTATAATCAATAATCAGTTTATAATAAGTTGTGCTGAATCCTACCTGTGTTCCTTTGACTTGCTTTTCATGTGTTACTATGGACTATAGCTAGACCATTTTCCTTTAGCAGTGCATTTGATTTTTCTTATCAATGATGTCCAGAGGATGTTAATTTCAGAAATTCCATATTCATTGTTTCTAAGTTCAATGTCATTTTAAAATATTAGCTTAACTTCCATGATTATATTTAGAGAATCTTCCCAAGCCATAGTCCATTACAATGAAGTTGTGGTGTAATCCAAACTTGGATTGAAGCCGTAATAAATTCCGACCTAGTTGATGATGTCAGCATTTTACCATGGTTTTGTTAGGTTTTGAAAAATGATGATAATATTGTGGATTACTACCCTAATTTACTTCTAGTCGGATAAGAATGAATGTCAGTGTTTCTGGTCTTGGTTTGGCTCAGCAGCACTTCCAGTTTTTTTTTTCCTAATTTATTTTTGTTTAATTTTCTTGAAAACATCTACCTCTAACTTAATTATAGTCAAAAGGGCTATTGGTGATGTGTTTCATCGAACTTGAGTATCCGGTTTTTATTTACATGAAATATCTATGTTCTCTTTCTTTTTTCCTGTTTTCCCCCTAAACGTGGCACAGGAGGGGGGATTCTAATATGGGGAGGTGGAGGAATCTCATCTATTTTGTTTACCTGCATTTCTTATACTTATATGTGGTTTTATGATAACTACTTTAAGATTATGGTAGGGCATTGTAGATATCACAACTTTGGAAATAAAAGCCGAACTTTTGCTGATCATACAAAAAGGTTATACTTTCCATGCTAATTCTCTAGATAGGATGGTGCTTACTGGGATAAAAGAACACCAATGTTGACTCCTAACAGCAAGTTCATTTTCCAAAAAGTTAAATTAGGAGAAGGAAATCAGTATGTGCAAGTTCAGTTGATGCCATCCAATTGTTTTGCAGTTATCCTTTTGTCGCATTCTTATTTGAGTTGTAATGCTATCCTAATGACTTGCTTTGTGATGTGCCAGAATTGCTCAAGAATTCTTGGGATCTGCTCCAAAGTTAAAAAGTTTCTCAAGCTAGATTTGGGAAGGAAAGAAGTGTGTAAAATGGCAGAAGAAGTTCCAAGGACCACTAAGAATCAGGCTCTCAAGCGAGTGCCCTCAGATATGAAGGATCAGAATTCCATGAAACAAAATAAGAGGGGCAAAAGCTCTGTTCTAATGCCACTGGATTTTAGTTTTGGGGTCTGCAACAATCCTGCTTGCAGAGCGACTCAATCCACTGGTCATCAATTTTGCAAGAGGTGCTCTTGCTTTATTTGTCATCAATTTGATGACAATAAGGACCCAAGCCTTTGGTTGGAATGCACACCTGATTCTGGTTTAGAAGGCTCATGTGGCTTTTCTTGTCATATTGAGTGTGCTCTCCAACATCAGAAGGTAGGGGTTAATTCATGCCAGTTGCAGTTGGATGGCAGCTATTGCTGTGCTTCTTGTGGCAAAGTTTCCTCAATAATTGGGTAAGCTTTTCTCTTTTAATCTTTAATTATAATAATGCACACAGGTTTTATCGCCCCTACCCATTTCTCTATTCTGTTTTGTCATAAAATAACACTCTCATAAATTTTTGAGCATGGCAAATGGCTGTGCCAAGATGCCTTATCCAATTGATAGGTGACTGCCTGGTAAAAGTTCATTGTAGATATACATTGTTTTATTTATTTTCTTGTCTTTTCTAAAGGCCTTCTTGTGCTTCATAAATATCAGATAGTTCACATAGTTCCGTATTGATTTGAGTTTGCCATATTCTTATGGCAAATTTCTTGACTAGTTGACGTGGATTTTGCCTAATTTGATGTACTCTTAAGGAAAAAAAGAAAGACATGGTGTAGCGATTCATCAAAGCGCAGCTAGAATGCTCATTGGGCTATTTTATTCTTGAGAGGTTTCCGATGGACAAGAATTTAAAGCTCCAAGGAACCAAGAGAAAGATGATTAGGACCGTTTAAAATTCTGATGAACTGTACCTGAAACAGTACTCGTCACAATAATGAGTTTTGAATCTGTTGGCAAGGTGTTTACAAGGAAATTGACTTAGCTAGATGGTTTAGATATTCAGCAAAATTCAGGTTTTGGTTCTGCTCTTTGATGGCCTAGGTGCAATTCTAGCTTAAAATAAAACTGAACAATGAGAGAAAAAGAACCAGAAATCTAGGTGTCAAACCTAGATGCTAAGGGATCATGCTAAAGTTCAGTTTGTGTTGCAGAAACAAAAGAAAGCTTTGCATGCTCCACGAAAAAAAAAACAGTTTCACTTTTCTCTTGAAATTCTTGAAAGCAGAGACTTTTCTAGAATTCCAAAATTGCACTGTAGGCGATTCTGATATAACATATTTTGTAGCTACAATAGAAATATAACATGGGCCTCGTAGATAGTTGATTGTAATGCATTCAAGACTAGAAGCACATTTCCAAAATCCTCCTTTTAATTTTTTTTTTAAAGTTTGTTATATTCAACAAC
Organism: Paulownia fortunei; assembly: GCA_019321725.1. Classification (NCBI taxonomy): domain Eukaryota; kingdom Viridiplantae; phylum Streptophyta; class Magnoliopsida; order Lamiales; family Paulowniaceae; genus Paulownia; species Paulownia fortunei. The sequence goes on from CM033110.1 coordinate 13,611,831, forward strand.
CCAAAAAATACACATTAAGATACGGGAATTGCCTATTTCCAAAATCCTCCTGAATATGGAGATTGGTACTTCGTCCTGTTCTCAGATTAGTGTATGTGGAACCTTAGAAAGAGACATATTCTATGCTTGATAATGTTAAAATCAGCTTTAGATCCTTTAGCCTCCTAAATTCTCCTCTATGGTGGTACCAAAACACAATTATAAGGAGAAGTTTAATGTCCTTCCATTTAGCCTGTTCAATCATCAACCTGAGAAGCTGCTGCCAATCATCTCCTTGCCATGGTAAGTTGCATTACCTAGCAAGAAAGACCAAACTCTGGAGTTGTAATGGCATGAAAAGAGGATAAAATATAGAGCTTAAGTTATCTCTACCTATACACTAGATATAATGATATAAGTCGCAATCCTGGAAGGTTATCTTGGGTCATAACTCTTTCCAAGATTGCCATCCATAAAATGAAGGAATTCCTTTAGATAGATATTCTGAACGAAGCAGTTTCATGCCAATCAACAACTGGTCGGACCCGTTATAAACATCCCTTGCATGTTTTGAATAAACAGCAAATTCCCATCAACACTCCAAATCAGTCCCTCTATACTCTGGATGCTATATCAGGGCAAGTTATCAAAATCAAACTCATGACAGAACATAATTGATCGTGTCATTTGTAGGTGCTAGTATGGATGAACTTATTGATGTTATCTCTCCAGCGCTGTTTAATATATAGATGTTTTGGAATAAAAAAGACACAAGGGGCCAGATGGATATCAATTGTCTCATGCGAACCAACCGCTGGTCTAAAGCATAATTTCACTCAAATCAAGAATTTTCAACCACGTCTAAGAGCATGTCCTTCGTGACTTGACAACCCAAAAGCTTCTATCTTTAAGAAAGTTGGACTTCCCATTTACATGATACTGCTTGAGTCATTTAACAGTTTATGCTGTATATCCCAAATATGCTTAGAAATGGATGCTTTGGGATCAAATCCTTCTTCTAATTGACAAAACAGTTGGTCCCAAGAAACTTTAGCTCTACTATTTTTCATATGAGATTTTATCTGTCTCCTTATAAAACTTCCTAGGAAGGAGACAGATGCTTGACCAATAGGCTTGAATGGAGAAAAAAGCACACCACTCATTCCCTAGCATGTGACAGCCTTATGTCACATGTGACTGTCCACTAATGCTTTGCATGCAATTGCTTTATGCTTGGAGGTGACAAAGGAACCCATGGAAATTTTCCTTCTCTAAACCTGACTCCATAAGAATATCAAATTTTACATCCGCTTATCACCAGAGAAGCAGCTTTATATTTCTGCATCTTTGGCACAATGCGAGATAAATAAGCAAAATTTTAGAAAATATTCTGATGGCTTCCATAGAAGATAAGTCACCCTTGCAAAGATGATATAATATCATTGGTGAAGCATAAGTGGCTTATTTTATAATATGAGTGGGAATTTCATGAAAAAATTCTGATGGCTCTCTATTTGGAAGTAGAGATGCAAGCTTTAATCCGCTCTATAACATCAGTGGGAATTCCATGAAATGAGGATCCCAAGATGAAATCCCTTTGGATATACCTTTCAAAGATCTAGTTTCACTGTGCATTGTCTAGTCCTTTAAGCTTTATTTACACTTGCTTTGTATTGAGATTTTCTGATGTCTTCATCATTGTCCAGTGGTTGGAGAAAACTCAACCTTGAATTTTGATGTGTGAAAATCAACGAGTATTTATTGTAGATCAATACTCATGGGAAGATTCTGAATTCTGTGCCAACACTTCTTTCTGTATGGTGCACAAAGGTAGATTATAGACGAATAACTTTAATGTTTGGAATACTGAATTGATAACTTTATCTTTCATTTCGTTACCCATAAAAAAAAATCTTTATCTTTCATTTGTTGCCACGACTTGGGAAAATTAGTATGTCAACGTCTCCAATTCTTATCAGTAATCAGTATATGCAACATCTGCAATTCCTTACGTGTAAAAGACATTCTTCTGCTTTGCCTAAGGCATCAAAATCATCAAACACCAAGACCTAGCATTGATTTAGGTTGTCCACTGTTTAAAAATTATGGATACTAGTTGCATATTAATGCCATTTTCAAACTGTTAAATTCTCTGAAAATTTGTTTATTGGTCTTCTAAGATATTTTCTTCTTCCCAAATGCATTTTTCAACACCTTTAACATGTTCTATGCCTTCATACCATGCTATGTCATGTGCTAAATAGCAGAAGGAATTTGCTATGTACGCTAAAGTTCTTGTTTTAGCCTTTTTTGTGCAAAATCCGTGATGTGCAAGACATGTGCAAGAGATATATTTTTATGTTGCAATTTTCAGATTAAAGGCAAGATGTAATTATAGACCATGGAGGAGGTCACCTACAAATATGTATTTTATTAAAATAAGTTGTTGAGGCTTGATGATCTGGTTGATCTTGCAGATGCTGGAAGAAGCAGTTAAAGATAGCCATGGATGCTCACCGTGTTGATGTTCTCTGCTATAGGATATTCTTGAGTTACAGGCTCCTTGATGGTACTTCCAGATTTAAGGAACTCCACAAGTTAATTACAGATTTGAAGGCTGAGTTAGAAATAGAGTTGGGTCCACTAAATGAAGCAGCAGCCAAGATGTCTCGTGGACATGCCGGCCGACTCCATGCAGCCAGTCATGTGCGAATACTGTGCACGCTTGCTATTGAGAAAGCTGAGGAACTTCTGACCACAAATTCCAGTTCCATTCTAAATTTCAATGGTAAGTATGTGATTTATTTTTAGTATGTTTAAAAATGAAACTGCAATGTTGTTAACAAATGCTTTTCTTGTTGTCTCCCATTCCAGAGGGTTCAGATCCTAGTCCCAAGCCTCAACACAAGACTAGAACAGAAATCAAATCAGACTCTGGATTCAAGGTTCAAGATACCAGGAAGAGCCTAAGGGTGGTTTTAGATCAAGAACAGGAGCGCCCAGAGTGTTTCTGCAGTGCAGATACTAAAAAATGCGATGGATTTGGTGATGTTCATCCTAAAACTCTACCGCAAGAGAGGCTGCCAACCTCTTCAACTGAGTTTGACTTGAATACTACTCCAGTTCCTGATCTAAATGAAGAGTTGCACAAGTCTGATACAACAAACAAATCACAGTTTATCGACAACAATGGCTCAGGGGGCTTGGATGACAACTTTGCAAACATTGTGAAGACCATCTGTGGGTTAGAACATGGGGGCCATGTCGGTAAGGAGTTTAGGTTGAAGTTCCTCACGTGGTTCAGCTTGAGGTCTAGAGAGCACGAACGTAGAGTTGTCAGGACATTTGTGAAGACTCTGATTGATGATCCAAGTAGTCTAGCGGGACAGTTGGTTGATACTTTTTCCGATATCATATTCAGCAGCAGGCCATGATCATGTTTTCTGCAGTAAGCTTTAGCATTTTGTTGTCTGAAATGCTGGAAAGATTACATATTTATTTAACTATGATTTTGTCATACCTTTGTTCTTTTTGTTGTCTATCATATTTCTCATGTATCTTTTGAACTACATGTACTTTTTTGATGTGCAAACTTCATATATCTTCTTATCAAGGTTATTATGGAGTTGATCTTCTAATGACATAATTTCTGTTAATCAGAACTGAAGTAACCATTTATGTTTAATATGTACGTCAAGGTATGATCGTGCATGAAACTGATGTACTTGGTTTTCCATAGCCTTCATTTGATAATGGCTACAAGATCTTTTGAAATTTTGAAGTAGTCTCAATCTCAAAAAAGTTTATCCTCTAGTTATTTACTTGTTCAAATTTCATCCTCTGCACAAAGGATAACTAAAAGCTTCAATTTGTGATGTGCACTATCAGTGATCTTAAACCAGTAACCAACACATAATGAAATCTTATATTAACTATATAAGATATACCCTAACTTATGAAATTATAATTAATGAAAAGTATATATATAGACACATGCACTCACTATCTCTCACACACACACCTATATATATATATATGTGTGTGTGTGTGTGTGTGTGTATTAGGAAGTAATAGTGCGATCCGCGTAACATATGGAGAGATACACTTTTTTGGCAACCAATAAAAAAATAATATGCTAGTTAATATTCAACTTTAATTAAAAGTTGTGTTGAACACAATTGTAATGTATGGAAGATACGCACATTTTTAGCAACTAGTAAAAAAAAAATGTGTGCGTAAAGAATATAAATTATTATAGAGAAATTTCTTAATAAAAAACATAAGTAATAACTTAACTAAGTAATTCTTACTCTACAAACTAATAATATAAAAACTCCTAGTTGCATTAGTCTTTTTTTTTTCCCACTTTGATGGCGTGAAATGTTCTCTTTTTGTTTGATTGCAGAGAATTCTTTGCATCTTTCTTTTTTGAATTTGTAGAAAATATAAAATTTCACTTTTTGTTTGATTATTGACACCATCTTTCTTCTTCCCGATAAAATATTGATAATGTATTAAGTCGTGGACAAAATAGCATTTGTATTTTCTTAATTATTTTTTGTTGTTTAGATTGTAAGTTACTTTTATAAATTTGATACAGGGTTAAATACACTTTATCCGTTGTACTAATGATTTTGCATCAAATACCCCCCTATATTAATAAAACCTTCAAATACTCCTTTTAAATCAATAAAAATATATAAATGGACAAAATTACCCTTGAACTAAATAAAATACTAAATCTCATATTTTGCCCCCTCTAAAATTAAATGTTAATTAATTTAATTCCATATTTTACTTAACTCTAGTTTTATTAAATAAATAAACCTATAATTAAATTTCAAGTTGTAGTAATTTATTTGTCAAATGTCAATTAATTTGATTCCAAGTTCTATTTGATACTAATTTTATTAAATAATTTAATTTTTAATTAAATTCAAATTAAATAAATAACAAAATATAATTTTAATAATATAAAAAGACATATTAAATTAAAAAAATATCTCACATAAATTAATATTTCTCTCATCTTATATATATTATTTTAGAAAGTATCACTTAGACTTTTATTTTTTATTTTTTCACTCAAAAGTTTTTAATTCTATTAATATACTTTATAAGCTTTTTTTATTTTTTATTTTCTAATTTTCATTTATGTTTCACATATAAATAACTACATATTAAAATTAGATTCGTTAATATATTTGAGTTCCACATGCACAACTTACATAATAGAATTATTTACACCATTAAGTAATATTAGTTTAATTGACTCTAAATTTAATACTTACTTGTTAAAGCTATATTATCTACAAAGTAAAAGTTGAAATGACAAAGGAATTCACTTGTTCAATGAATTGTGCGATATTCCACATTGATTGTAGGAGAAAATTTAGAATGATTTTTAAGTGAGTATAATAAACTCTTCTAACAACTTAGATTAACAATTTTTGCAAAGTAAGAAAGAGTATAAAATAGTTGTTAGAGGAACCGTTGTGCTGAATCTCACTTGCGGGCCACCACCCATGGACTAGGGGCTTGACAAATGATATTACAGCAGACCTCGGGGCCCGATCGGATGTGTATTGGGGCGGTCATGAAGTGTGGAAGGAATGCGACGAGAACATCGCGTGTCCAACGGAGATAATTGTGATATCTTACATTAATTGTGAGAGAAAATTTGGAATGATTTATAAATAAATACAATAGATTCTAGCAACTTGAATTTACCATTTTTATAAAATAAAGACGAGTGCAAAATAATTGCTAGTGGAACTTATTGTGCCAGAATCTCATTTGTTGGACACCATCTTGTGGGCCTGATTGTACACATAATCTTTAGATATCTTAAATAAATGTATGCCATGAGAAAGAAATTGCTATAAAAAAAATTGAATTAATTTTTATAGCTCAAAAGGAATTAATATAATATATTGAATTTGATATTGATATATGAATATAAATATAAAATAATTAGTATTGAGTGTAAAATTATTAAACCTAGTTGATGGCCTGTTTGGTTTAGATTGTTTCCTCTATAAAGATTGTTTGTAAATATAAATAAAAAAATAAACGTAAAGTAACCACTTCATATTAATCAATATCTATGAAACAACAACAGTTTACAAAAAATTCGATAATTTATTTTTCAGATTTGATCAATTTGAAAAAGTAAAAGAAAATAAAAGTAATTTAGAAGTCCACTGTAATTTCCATTTATTTGTAATTAAGTGAGAATTCAAACTTCCATTGTAGTTTAATAATTTTTAAATAATCAAGTGTCAAATTAATTTTCTTAGCCATTTCTTTTCAATTTCATCAAATAATACAGTACACTAAGTTAATTTACCAGATTTAATTAGAAATAATCTGAACTAAATGTACATTAAGTTACATTTATTGCATAAATACTTATTAATAAAAAAAATTACTTGTAATTGATATAAATCTTTTGTAGAAATTATTAAGTCATAACTCAGGTATACTTATTTCATTATGAAAAGATTAGAAATAATTAATGAAATACTCTATAAGTTCAAGTTTTGAACAATATATTATAATACTAATGATACAATCTAATACTTATGCACTGTTCACAAAAATACAATTTAAACATTTAGAAAAAAATAATGAAAATAATATTAAGTAAGCACATCAAGTTAATCATTAAAAAGAGAAATGCACATATCAAGTTAATCACTTAAAAGACAATGATTAAAAGATAAAAAAAATGAAGTAAAAATTATTAAAAGTTTTACTATAAATTTAGTCTTAATACATTGTCCAATGCATTATACATGACCAAAATAAAACAAAAGTAAGAATGATTAGAAGTTTTATTATACAAATAGTACTATGTTCACGGTGTTAGCACATTATAAAAGATCAAATTGAGTAGTTTTACATGCTAAAAATTAATAAATATATTTTATTAACTAATTGTAATAGTACCCAATTTTCTCAAATAATATAACGTTCATATTTAATAAAACATGAAAAAAAAAACTATAAAGTGTCATATTTAATTAGAAAACTTCTAGTAAATAAAATTATTTCTTTACCAAAACAAGCACAATATCATGATATTATTCATAATTACTATGTATTAATTTAAAAAATGTATAAAAGCCAAACTTATCAATTTGCTTACTAACTCCTCTTGCTCAGTTTCTTTTCTCTCCCTCATTCCTTCTAATAAAGAACTATAAAAAAAATTATAATACAGAGAATCTAAAAAAGCACCTTTTTTTTAATTAACAATCACTTGAATATTTTATCATATTATTAGAACTTAGGATTATTTGAATCTATCTCTCCTAAGGTTTGCATTTTACGAAAAAACATCCTCTCTAGTATTATTAGATAAGAAAACAAACTATATATGGTTTAAAAAAGAAATGAGAGACCAATTTTTTAAAATTTGGACGCCATCTTCAATAATATAAATAATATTGATCAACTTTTATATATGAGAATTATTTTTCAAAACTTAAAGTTTTTCAAATGAATTTTCTAAAACAAAAATAAGATGACATTAAATTTTACCTTCTTCAATAAATAAAGAGAATATACTAATTCAAATATAAGAAAAAAATGAATATTGATGAAAAACTTATTTTTTGAAATGCATAAAATTTTAAAATTAAGTAAAAAATAAAAATTAAAGTTGAAGTCATAAATAATAACAAAGAAAGATTATAAATTAACTTTTATATTGTTTTAAATAAATATATAACTTTAAAAATATTAAGCAATCGTCATCCTTTAAATGCAGAATTCTGAAAAAGAATTGAGACCAAAATTTAAATTATGAGGTTCAATAATATATAGAATACATATTTTTATTTATCAATGATAAATAATAAATTTGAAAATAACTCCTTTTGATTTATTTTTTCTGAAAGTCTACAATGTAATATACCATTAAAAATGAAATTGTAATTAAACTTGAGTTTTTTCATTTCATTATGAAAATTATGTAGTTGTAAATTTGTGAACCATTTATAATTATAAAAAATAATATATATACATGTCATTCACGAACTATAATATCTAAAATTTGATCTCACCCTTTTTTTTTCTTCATAAAATTATTTATTATGAAATATTACTACCAATTAGTTTTCAAAAAGTTATATCTTCTTTATCACGAAGGGATACTTTGGTCTTTAAACAAATTTTCTTAGAATTTTGATAAAAAAATGCAAGAGGGAATGTGGTTGACAAAAATCTAATCTCACGAGATGGATTCAAACAAACCCTTAAAAATATTGTATAATTAAACATAATAACATTTAAAGGGAAACTTTGTACCGAGTTTCATCATGAATGATATTCGTACCTGAATTAACAAGGAATAATGGAGTAATGTCAAGTTGATACATAATAAAAGAAGTTAATTTAGTTTTTCTTTTTATAGTAATATATATATCATTTCAGACTCTATTCGATTTTAATTCTTATTTCAATCTTTCATATTATATTTCTTTTTGTTAATTAAAATATTTTGATACCTGAGTTTGGTCATAAAAATTATAGGAAAAAGTTTTTTTTGTCATCCGAACTATAGCCGTTTACTGGGTTGTTTCCCACCTAAACTTTTTTTCATTGCACTTTACCACCTCAACTATATGGAATCTGCGTTATACCATCTACAGTATCTCAACGGTGGAATATTCCATCGAGATGTTGTTATGTGTGAGGTACGCCCAAATTTTAAGGGCTTTTTCATCAAACATCATTTAATTTTGTGGGCAAAAATGAGATCTCCTACCTCCTTTTTAAATACATGAGAATTTAATTGAAATGCCTCCATTTTGTCTCTCATTTCTTGCTTGTCTTATTTGTGAATATGTGGAGGTAAACAGTTGAATTTGCAATGGAAGAACTCTGCCATTGTGGAAAAAACACAACCAAGAATACTTCATGGACTGATCTCAACCGGGAAGGAGGTATGCTGCTTGTGAGAAATTTCGGGTAAGCAATTTAATTTCAAAACCCTAATTCCTTTTTGTTCTTGATTTTCTGAAATTACTCCTAAATTTGGGCGTTTCTGCACAATTTGGTGGGTGTTTTGATTTTATTTGTTAATTCATGAAAAAAAACTAATCCTTTTCATTTAATATATTATTTGTTAATATTCATGAATTCTTAAAGTTTTTGTTACTAAAATTTGAATATATTATTTTTTAATATTATGTAATTGATACGTTAATTTTTCCCAAAAAAACTAATATGAAATGTTTAAATATGTTAATGTGTTGTTTTTAAAAATTTTGAATCTGATTTATGATATATGAGATAATGTGGACAATGTCATCTCTATTTTTGTTTGATATGTCATATTCATGCATTTTTAAGATTATGTAAAAAATTATTTTGCAGGAAGCTTGAGGTTGAACTTATATTGTGTGGATTGACCCCCCAATGTGCAACAGAGCTCGACAGATTATCCTAGGGCTACTGAAACTAGTTAACAGACTTGAAGATGAATTGAAAATAAAGAGGTCGAGGGAGAACTGGTTGTGGGTGGCTCTAGTTTTTTCTTTGATGGTTATCTACCTCAAGTGATTGATTGTTTCTTGAGGACTTTGTGTGTAGGAATGTCTATGTAATGGCTTTAGGTAGAGTTAGGATATGACCAAATTCACGTTTTCAAATATTTTATGAATTTGGACATAATCCAATATTCTATGTGTAATGTGTAAACTTTTTTATTAACCCTTAATGTATGAAGGGAGTATAAGCTGCTATCAATTATTCAATTGTAGTCCGTTTGAAATGCAAGTAAAAGAAATAGACAAAGCTAAATAAAACAAATAGAAAATGCACAACACAATTGAACAAAATTCACCATTTCGTCTCATGTTCGTTGCAAAATGTGTTCATTACATATTGTTGAAAAATCTTAGGCCGTACTAATTTGTCCAAGATAGATTTTAACAAAAGAATGGCAACAAGTATAGGCCATATAGATCTGATCAAAAGCTATACTACAAACATATACAACATGAACATCCCCAAAAGAGTCTATTGTCCAAAGACACACTACTTGTTCATCAAAACTATTTGTAAACTGCTTATTCATCAAAAAAACTAGCACAATGTGTTCATCAAAACTACATATGGCCTTTAATCCAAAATCAATATGCCATTAGTCTCCAAAATTACATAATATGATCCCAAGATTGGTGTTTCTTTCTCTAGTTGTACTACATTTTTATTTGATGATTGACCCTTGTTGGTAGAAAATCTGACATTTTTTGTAAGGTTGCTCCTTCATGTGATTCTCCAAATAGGCTTGTTTGAAGTAATAAGATTAGAGTTGGTTGGAATTGCATCTTTTGTTTTCTTTGTTATTTCTTCAGTCATTTCATGTACATCTTTAGCTTTGGTGGTTGATAATTGAGAGCATATTACTTCTGCAGGTTTTTTGTTTACCTATTCACCATAAAAGGAACATTAAATTGAAAACAGAAATTATATTACTACATAATACATAACACTTAATACCTACCTTCAATTTTCTCTTCACACCCAGTGTTTTGGTCTGGACAACAACCTTTCCATTTCCTTTGTTCTATATCTCCAAAGTATTCACCTCTTTTATAGAGGTTGTTTTGGAATACCTTGTTATGACTCTGGTGGTAGGGGATTCCATAATTGAGTTATTTACATTGCCACTACTTCTGGTGATTCTAGTAGGAGTTTTTATAACTGAGCTTGTACCCTGTTAACATACAAAACAAGTAAAAGTTTATATGGCATGTTTTATATTCATGAAGTGTATTGAGAAATGGATAGTTTCAAAGATATTTACCTTTCCAACCGGTTGTCTTGTCTGCCCCTCATAATCATGTATAGCCCGCTGGCTTGAATTTCTCTTTTTCCCCCTATATAAAAATCAAACAACTAAAGCTACAAAATTGCATGTCTAAATAGATTTATTAAAACAAACTCACGTTTCCAACATTTTTAACAGCAACTACCCTGGCTTGCCCCTCAGTACTTGGAATTTCAACATTCACAACATCAAATTGGCTAGACTGTCCTGCATCCGCTTGATAGGTAGATGCCTTCCTTTTTCTACCCTGTATAAAAATCAAACAAGCAAATTACATTTCATAGCATATAAGTTCAAATTTGACAACAATAAATAAATTAAGACTGAAAGAATTAACCTTGCTAATAGACTGTTGTCTTTCTTCATGTGGTGCAAGAACATCTAATCCTTCATTTGTAGGTTGGCTTTGTTTATTCAGTGGGAATCCTCTAGAAATGTGATTGCTTTATGGCATATGGAGCATGTCATTGTAACTCCATTCTTACTCAATTTGATTTGCTTTTTATTGTCACTTCTCTTTTGTCCTTTCTTACCTTCATCAAGTTCTTTCCTCCTCTCATGTTTCTTAGGCCTCCTAGGCAACTTCTCACAAATTAGAGATATCAATATTTGCATATCTATTGGGGGCCATATGTCACTGTTATTCAATGTACCCATCAAGTGGCTATAAGTCTTCATAAATGTCTCCTTCTTGTAGCAGTTGCCCACATATTCTTCAGGAGTATAGCCCAAGAAGTAAATTCCACAAATTGCATGCGCACAAGGGATGCCAGTGAGCTCCCAACTTCCACATGAACATGTTTTCTCCCCCACATGCAACCTAAACTTCTTACCATAGCAACTTTCTGTTTCAAATTGATCATGACCATTCCCATGAGCAATGAATTCCATTGACTTCTTCTTCAATTCCTATAATAGCTTCATGATCTTAGGACATATGTCTCCACTATGTTTATCTATTTGATCCCTCCTCACATGCATCATCTTCATCAAAATTAGCCTTATTATCTCTAGCATAGTCATAATTGGTCTATTCCTAGCTCTCAATATCAATGCATTGAAACTTTCACACATGTTATTCAGCAATATGTAAGACTTAGGATGACAACTATAATGTGACTTAGACCAATGTGCTGCTGGCCTCTGCACCAACCATTTGTATGCAGCTACATCCCTATTTTTAATTCAATCATTGTTGTGTTAAAATCAACCAATTTAGTAGCCCTTGCCACCTACCACAAATTTTTTTAATGCTAAACTTTTATGTGCATTCTTGAAATTTTTGTGTAAGTGTTGAACACATAACCTATGCTTACACCTAGGCAACAATTGTTCTATGGCATCAATCAACCCCTTCTGTTTGTCTGACATTATTGTCCAGTGATAATTGTTCACAATGTTTAAGTCCTGCACAAGTAATTCTATAAACCGCAACCATGATTTCCTCTTCTTTTTCTCTACAACTGCATATGCAAGTGGATACATGCAGTTGTTGGCATCAATTCCGACAACACAAAAAAGAATACCACCAGCATGAATTTTAAAATGGCAAGCATATCACAGGCCTACAACCCACAAGAAACCCCCTTTTCAAAGCCCCCAACATATATAAAATCTCATAAATAGTAGTTTTCCCCCAATCTATTTACATTTTATTTTCATAGTTTTCCTTGGATTAGGCCTTCTAATTTCCTCTACATAAGACTACAATATGGCATACTATTCAGAATCATTGCCACTACCCAATGTAGACATTATTTTCTTTGCCCTATATATTTACCACTTGTTGAAGACTAGCTTAACATCTTTCCACATGATTGTCATCATTGAATCCACATGCCAGTTAGGATCAGACAACAATTTACCCTTGTAAACATTAGCTAACCACCTAGAAGTTGCATGTGACACTCTTTGTGACCTAGGACATTTTTTGTTTTCCATTTTAGGTTTTTACCTGAATAGTATCCTCATTTTGGACCATAGAAGCATAAATAACCCAAGGACATATTTCATGTTTGCATTTTGCTTGAACTTTAAACTTATCATTAAGTGTGAATATCATATCCCTTCTCTGTTTAATGGAATGATGCCTAACCGCTTGTCTGAATGTTGCAGTATCAACAAAACATATCCTCAACTCAAATTTAGGATCATTAACATCTTCCCTTTGGTTGAATACTGGATGACCATTATGCACATTATGGCCTTGAAGAATATTCTGACTATACAAATCATTTCCCAATTAACTACTAGATGATTTAGTTTATGGCTTATTCATATGCAGACCCTCCATTCAACTTCATCATCTATGTTACTGTTAAAAGTATGCCATTCTCAACAGAAACCTCACACTCACTATTTACAAAATTCTCTAACAATGAAGAATCAGAACCAATAAACTGTTCATCATCACTATTTCTACTCTTATTGTTATCTATTTGCACCTCACTACCTTCATTGAACTCTATACTATCTTCATTATCATCCATAATATGCAGATGTTCACAAGGAAAGCCTTGGTTAGGTTCTTCAATAGATTCAGATTCACTACCTGAAACCTTTTCTTTTTCGTGCTCTACAAAGATCCCAACCATCCTATTCTTATCAATTAATTTGACCAAGTTCATAGCATCATTATCATTTTGCAAAGTTGACAATGAGTTGTAATCATTTACCCCACCCTTACTGTAATAAAAAGTTTTAAATCCCTTTACACCTAACTTATTTGCCATTCTAATTATCTCAATCATTGATATTTCATTTGGATCACAAAAATCAATGTGACTAATGTCCATGTTTTCCCCAACATAGTATGCATTTCCTAATCCCACAAATTCTTCAGAATTATGCATTCTTATAGTAAAGTATTATGAATGAGGACTTGATGGGGTGGGAGAAACAAAAAAAAGCATTTTTTAATTTTTATTATGCACAACAAACAACACATAAAAATTTCAATAAATAGGACACCAATATTCAAAAAGTAGAACACTAATATTTGTTAATCATATTTACAGGACACCAATATTCACACAATCCAATATAATACTAATCATATATCTATTCACAAATTTCAATAAACTATATAAATTAATTCAACATATTAGGCACAAATAAACAAATGACATAGGCACAACATAATAAGTTTATAAATATATATTTGGTTTCACAGATTCCCATAAATCAAACATATAAACAACAAAACAGCAATAAAAAACCAAACCCATGGGACAAAACCTTCATGCACAGACAAAACAAATCAAAAGTTTAATTTTTTAATACACAAATGAAAAAAAACCCCATAAAACTAGTGTTTGCACCCCATATATCCAACAAAAAATATAATTTTTTAATAATCCAACAAACTCATAACAAATATTTAACCAAAAAATAATCACTAAAATGGACTAAAATACATTTAGCACTATACTATAATCAGGGCTTATCCTTCCAGTAAGAAGATTAGGGTTCTGCTTGTCTCGGATTTGCTAGCCCATTTGCCTAGATAAGTAGATTCCAAGGAATTTTTTTTTCAAGATTAGAGTAGCTTTCAAGATAGTGTCTTGGAAGGACTTGAAAAGCTTTTTAGAAAAAATTGAGAGTGAAAATGAATACCCCAACATTCATTTGACTTAATTTGGGGATTCTCAATATATGTGCACCTCACATGCACTTTTCAATAGGAATTGGGTTAGGTGATCTAAATTGACGAAAAAGCCCTTAAAATTTGGACGTGCCTCGCACATGACAACATCTCGGTGGAATATTCCACCGCCACGATGTTGTAGATGGTATAGTGCAAATCCCATATAGTTGAGGTGGTAAAGTACAATGAAGAAAAGTTTAGGTGGAAAACCCAGAAAATATATCAAAATGCATAAACTTGAGACACCATAGTGGTCTTGTGCACGATATTATACATTTTGATATATTTTCTGATTGTGTGACAATCGTAAGGGGTTTATGTTGGGTATATGATTTTCGTGTATAAAGGTCAACGAATGGCCAACAAAAAATTCATCACTTATTTGGTTAAATATTGAATCTTCTATGTGTTCATATTCCTTCATCTCAAAAACCTTGGCCAATGTAGGATGAATACTAGATGTGGGATTTCTAGTGATTCATCAAATGATCAATGACATAGTTATTAATTCATAATAATACTTCGAATAATAATTCATGCCATAAACTTAATCGAAAGATTAATTAACAAAAGGACCGTATTTGCATGGTACTTGTAAAAGAAAAGGTTCACTTGCTATTCATCTAAGACTAGGTCTTGACTTGTGAGGTTTTTGAAATTAAGGAGTTAATATCAAGCAAATTAATTAATTGAAATATTAATTTATTCATAAGTTGCAAAAGTTGCAAAGTCACTGCTAACTTAGTTGTAAACCTAATGAGTCTCACACAAATTGAGATGATTTACTTCTAATCTAATGTGGTCCAAGGTGTTGAATTAAGTTAATTGATGGTGATTAATTAACTTGAACTAGAATTAATTTAAAGGGTTAAATTAATTCATCGAATGAGTGAAATTCACTAGTGAGGGTTTATTATTTGTATTTGCTCGAAGTGTGGATGCATTAGATGGGCTATATTTGGAGATCTTTGGTGAATTTTTTTGGGAGATCTAGTGAAGGTGTTCATGAGGAGCTTGAGGAATTTAAATTCCTCACACCCTACTGCAGCTGGATTGCTTGAAAGGTATATTTTGTGAAATTTAGTCGTTTGATTTTTCTAAGCAAATAATCAGAAATGCGAACCAAAAATCGCATCGAATTTGGGATTAGCTTTTATACATGTGATGTATGTTTTTTTTTTCAATAGTTGAAAATTTTTAAATTTCCGCTGCACATGCTATCCTGAAATTTTGTGAACCCAACAGTGGTATAAGAGTGTAGGTTAATGCATTTTGATTCTTTTCACGAAAACATGCCTGAATTTTCATGTGATGTCATCAATAAAAACTATAACAAATTGATCCAAATACTCTCAAAGAACCTTATTCATTAAACCGATGAAAGCAACAGGGTATTTGTTAGTTCAAAAGACATAAGCAAAAGCTTGTAATGACCATACCTAGTTCTAAAAACTATTTTGGATACATCTTCACTTTTAATTTTCAATTGGTTATCATAAGACCTCAAATCACTTTTAAAGAATACTTGAGCCCCTTGCAATTGATCAAACAAATTATCAATCCGAGATAGTGGATATTTGTTCTTCACTGGCACCTTGTTTAGTTCACGATCAATACAATCGTAATTTACTGTCCTTCTTTTTAACAAATAATAATGGTGCTCCCAAGGCGATACATTAAGGCCAATAAAGCCTTTATCAAGTAATTCTTGAAGTTTTACTTGTAATTCACACGGCCCTGGGCTGTTTTATAAGGTTGGTTTGGATATTTGTCTAGTACTTGGTACAAGGTCAATATCAAACTCAATCTCACGATTTGGGGGTAGTCCAGGTAACTCTTGAGGAAATACGGCAAGAAATTCTCTAACAATGGAGATATCTCCCAATTTTACCTCATCACCTTTAGTATAAAAAATGTATGTAAGAATTCCTGTACAACCTTTTTTAGAGCCTTATGTGTCGAACACCACCTTCCTTAGGAATATGAACTTGAAAAGAAACTATGACCTGCAATTTGAAGAACTATCTTCTTCCAAAACAAAACAATCAATTTGCGCATGATACAAAGATAGTCAATCCATACCCAAAATAGCATCAAAATCATCCATATCCAACTCCACTAGGTCTGACTGTTGCAAAAATTCGTGAATGCAAGTGCACGTTATTGTATACAAGTAATAAAGTGATGAATCAATTATCGTTCCCACGAGAATTGTTGAATTATTAAGTATCAAAATTATGTTAACTCTAATTTTATTTGAATGAATGCATTTTTGTGATTTTGTTTATAAACTAAATTCAACTAAACTTAATGATAGAAAGCATTTAAAGATAAAATTCACTAACTTAAAAATCTCAGGGTTATGATTTCAGCATAATTAGTTCGAATTGAATAGTTCATCGCATTTAGTCGAGAATCCCTAAATTATCCACTAGCCTCTCTCAAGGTCTAATAAAAATATCATCAATTGCTAACCCACTATATTTCTATGTGCATTACAACAATCAACAATTCATTAGGTTCTATGGATCTCCAACAAGACTACACAAACCATGTAAGTATATTCCTATCTCACATGCAATTTATGATTTTCTACACATAGAACTAGACACATATATCACCTCCCGGGTTAATATGATTAGCAAATCATTCAATTAGTGGCCAAGTAATTGAAAGCATTAAGAACAATGTAAAAAACTCAACTTGAACATAAATTGAGAATTGAATTGATACAAATATTCAAAACATCATAATTAGATTACATCACAACCCTAGAAAAATAAATTAGTTCATAATGATAAAAATGAAAGACAGCCTAACAATATTCATAAACATAATTAATGAGAGAAATAGGAAAATGAAATAAAACTTGGAAGTAGGATGAGTTTCTTCCCCTTTTAGATGTCTTCTTCTCAACTCTTGGAAGAATTCTCTCATCTTCTTCCTTCTTCTTTCTTGGCTTGTTTTCTCTTCTCTCCCTCTATACAAATCTGAAATGGAGGCTTTTGGAATACTTAAACTTCATGGGAGATGCCCCAAAAAGGGCATAAAATACCAATTTACCCTTACTTGCCCGGTTGGCAGTGCCTAGGCATCAATTTGCAGCGCCTAGGCACTGCAGCATGCTACAGTCCAGTGAGGGCAGTGCCTAGGCACTAATTTTCAGTACCTAGGCACTGCATATTCTATCCTGGACAGTGATTGCAGTGCCTAGGCGCTACGGGCCGCGCCTAGGCGCTGCTTTTGCTGTCCAAGATGAGTTTCTACTGCGCTTGTAGTCAATTTCAACTAATATCTTTTGGTGTCTTTATATGAATTTTAGCTCTATGTCTTGTCTTTCGATAGGAACTTGAATCAACTCAATATGAAATCTGTGCAAAGATATATGCCTGAAATACCAAGATATGTCATACCTGAAATGTTTAGTCAACTGTAGACTATTTAACCCGATTTTTCTCATTGAAATAGAAAGAATTGGATTTCATGGTAAACATAAATGTTATAGATAAATCTCTTGTGTTTCCAATGATTCAAGAAACAAGTCAAAAGGATATTGGAGAAAAACGTTATGATTAAAATACGAACACTGTCCTCAATAGCATCAAAAAGCGGACTAATCAAAATTTAAACCAAGTTTTATGTTTATTTCCATTTTCTCCTCATTTTGCTATTACCTACAATATTTCAAACTAAATGTATAAAAGTTAACAAAAACACTTGAAAACTAATTAAAAAGTTAAGTAAATGGTACTCAATTAATGGGTATAAAATCCACTCATCACTGACCTCTATTCTTCACTGCCTATATACTAAATGCACACCTTCTATAAACCTTATTAACAATAAAGATCTTTTTCATAGGTGTAGACACAATATAGGCTTGTCAAGTTTGCCAAATATTAAATTCATAGATGAAGCAAATTCTCTTGAGATTAAGGAATGAGATGTGCCAGAATCAAACACAACATGGGAATCAACACAATTAATGGGAATAGTACCTGTCACCACATCGTCATTTGCCTCAGCATCTTGTTCAGTCAAAGCAAATAATCTTGAATTACCCTTCTCCTTTTGCTCAGCTGGTCCTCAGATTTTCTTGTTCGGACAGTCTCTCACCATATGCCCAAGTTGACCACACTCAAAGCATACTCCAGTTTTCATTGGCATTCACCCTGAAAGCTCACATTCTTTAGTTTAGAAACTCATCTACCATTCTTCTCATTCATTTTGTTGCTTGAATACTACCTCCTAAATTTTGAGTTCCCCCTGGGTTAAACCTCCTGCAGTCCAACTATACCGTTCAAAGCTCTTCAAATCCACCTCGACTCTAAGAGCTCACTCCAGTAGATCTCAATATTTGGTATCGAGATGAGATGATATACGACCCTGAATATCCCTCCTTAGTCCTTGACAAAATCTATTCACTCTACTCTCTTCTGATTGTAAATAAATAGGCAAAAGCGGCCAAGCTCATTTAACTTGTTTGCATACTCAAACATTGTCATGCTCCCAGTTTGCTTCAAATTAAAAAACTCATTTTCCTTAGCTAGCCTGACTGAACGAGGAAAGTATTGCTTCAAAAAAACAACTTCTGGAAACCCTCCCTTGAAAGTGGATTCTCATGGTCCACATACCCTGACTTCACATAGTCCCACCAATATTTGGCATTCTCGACCAGGAGAGGTAAAACCACATTGAGCCTCACTTCCATAAGATACTCTATGGCAATGAATGTCTCCTCAAGACTATTAATCTATTTTTCTACAGCAAAAGGATTAAACCTCCTAAGGCACTCGAAGTAAGAAGTCTGTAGCTGGGGCTGGGGCTGTATAAGTGTTTGTTGCTGCCATTTTCGTATCAGGTTCGCAATCACTTGCTGTGATGTCATCCTGAGTGACTGGTGTGTCATGATTTGGTACTTCAGGCTGGGTTATGTGTGGTACTTGTTCAACTGAAAGTTCTTCTTCATTAACCAAAAATATTGCTAGTAGCTCTTCCGAGGCAATGCCCGTGACCTCGACCTATACCATGTGCCATATCACACTGCTAAATCAACTCAATTAATCTCAAAACTTAATGTAAGTAAAATTCAGAGAAATATTAAACTTATTAAGACAACATCCCTTATGTTTTCCTAGCTATCAAATCCAAATGCCCAAAATGATCGAGCTCCGATACCATTCTATCACGGTCCCAAAATTCAGACCCTATATAGCCATGCCATTGCATCATACCGTGATGATACGAAGTCTTCAAAAATTAAATCAATTTCCAAACGCTAAGCAGAAGCATAAAGTTTTGTAATGAATTTATTAATGCAAAGGCACAGAGCATCAAAATCCCATGACAAAATATTCAAATATGAAAATCTATTATCAATGGGTTTACATAAATAAATTCTCGAAACTCCAACAAATTACTCAATGAAAGCAACCTAAGTCTTTAATAGGTAAACTAAACTCCTAGGACTCGAATAAAGCCTTCAATCGATCTTCCTTAACTCTAAAAGCTGATTAAGTATCTAAAGAAAAAAATATTAGCAAGGAGTAAAATGCATACTCAATAAATAACTCATGACATTCTGTGCTAGATCAAGCATAGTTTCAAAACTATTACGATTGCACATGCAATATCAAATAATGTTTAAAGATCAAAGTGTATTAACATGGAGTTCAATAGTTTTTGTTTATCCAAATAAAAAGCATATAATTTATTTAGCTCACAAACAAGACTATGGCTACTAATATATCCCGTGGTAGGGAGGTTGGCTAAATGTATAAATCAATATTTGAGTTGTATTCTTGTTGGTTGCCAATACAATAGTCGGATTTGTTCCTATGCCAACAATCCCCGAAGGGGCCTAAACAAATCATAGAAACATCTGAGACCTCAAAACAAAACATATAACTTTATGTAATAAGATAGTTACTTCAAAAATAAATTTGACACTTAATCAATAGTAACTCTTTTTATGTTTGATCCTATTTTACAAAAAGAACTCATTTTCTAAAAAGTAGATTTTTATCAAAATGGTATATTTCATGGAAATGAATTAGCAATTTAAAAATTATAAAATAATAATAGAATATGTTATGTACTAATTGGAGAAGGTGCACCCCAAGTACCAATCTGCTGCTTTTGCTCTCCTCCCTTGGCTAGATCACCTGCACAAGACGCCGGTATGACCCGACGTAAGAACTTCGATGCTCAAGTCAGTGGATATTCTCTTAGAGAAGATGCAAAGCAAACAGATATATATGTATTTCAGATATAAAAAGTATAACCCGTGATATGCCATGCATTTCCTTATTTATAGATGCTAAACAAGTACGAAGAGAGATTTCAAACCTCAATTTATTGTAACAGATTACTGTACACGTATACATATTTTTTTATTTACCCTAAAAAGATTATCTGTCCTTTTCTAACCATAACCATTTCATCCTAATTTTCCACGTAAACCTGCACAACCTTGAGGTCGGTGAGTTTCCCAATGCTAGATACACCAATAAAATGCTTAACAGGTCATGCCACTGTCAGGGCCCGTGTGCTGAGCTAACACATCTGTTCACTCAGCTTTCACACCATAGATGAGAGTTTTCTATCAATCCACACCATAGATGAGAGTTTTCTATCAATCCACACCTTAAACCTTTCATCCCGACTTGACCTATTTTATATTAACTCATTCCCATAGCCCGAGCTACGTACATCCGACCTGACCTACATCACATTAGTTTCTTATTCATGATCCAACCTATGTAGGTTTATCCTGAACTATACTATATTAGCTTCTTATTCATAACCTGAGCTACATAGGTTTATCCTGACCTATACCACATCAGCTAGTCCCTCTACTCTGCCTGACCTGCAACCTCTGCAGGACAGACATAGTATAAAAAATATCTTGATTATTTGGGCTAATGATGGCATCTCTTTTAAAATTCCACCCCTTGGGATTTCGCGCCCATTACTAAGACTTTATTGCCTTAGTCTTTTCAACTAACTATCCTCATCCAGCCATACACGTATCTCCATCTCGTCATCCACGGCTATAGCTTCCTCTACCTGTTCGAGTGCCACTTTCTCTTTATAAAATGGCATTCCTCTTTCCCTTGTTTTCCCTTTTTCTTTTCTGTAATTTTGCTCTCCGGGGATCCTCCTCTTCTATTCTTCTGGCAACTTCTTTCTTTTCTTACTTGAACAAGCCAAGTAAGTCCTCTGACTCTTGCTATTCATTTATTTTCTGCTTGGTTTATTTCTTGATGTCCACCTCTCCTGCTCTCTGTCATTTATTCCCCTTCTTTTTTCTCCTGAAGTTTTTGTTTGGGAACTAGTACTTGAATTATCAACCTATCACCCTTTTGAAGTTAGGATGGCTAATCCGGCTAATCACCCTTCTTATATGACTCATGTCACTACCCTATCTGAAATAAGCCTAGCAAACCTTATGGAGAATGCAGAAATACTTGAGGAATTTAATGTAGTCCTGCCACGCCCTCACGACAGATCTCATGACCCACCTTCTGGTTATGTAACTTTCTTTATAGACCAACTAGAGGTCACCCTTAGATTTCCCATACCCAACCTATTCTACCATATCTCTAAGAGTTTCAGTATTCCCCTAATGCAGCTCGTTCCTAATTCTTTTCGATTTATGGTTGGTTTCTGGATGGTAATTAGCTACTTCGGATATGAGCCAAACTATTAGCTATGGCGGGCTTTTTTTCATGTTGAGGCCTTTTTTAATTTACCTCCCGGAGAGCAGCTAAATTTATGGAGGGAAAATCCAGCTCTCTTAAGGGCTAGAAGAAAAAATACTTTTATATTTCCTTCTCTGACCCTTGGAATTTTCCTACCAATTAGATCACCGACTTACCTCATCAAGATCGCGTGCCCAAGTTCGACTCAGCCGCCCAAGCATTAGCTCACCGATTAAAACACAACCCCTACCATGTAGGGTTGTTAGCTGATTCTTGGCCTTTACTCTACCATTTTCGACTGAGCCCCAAAGCTATTCCACTTCCTTAGCCTATAGGTACCTTATTGTTCAACTAATTGATATGATTTCACATTTGCCATATACTAACTGTATAACTCTTTTTCTGATCAACTGATGGAGTCTAGTAGCAGTTTACTGAGCTCGAAAAGCCACTGGAGGGTCAAGTCAACCTGAAGGTCAGGCCTGAGTCCCCTTGACTAGCACACCTCTAGATCAGTGACGTGTTCCAACAGCCCGAACTTCATCCTCTGCTCCTCAACCACCCCCATCTACTTCTCCACCTGCTATTATAGCTGCTGCACCTATCTTCTCCTGGAGTCGCGAAAAATGTCCAGTCTCTGCAGGTGGGGGTGCTCGGGTCCATCTCAATGCCCCCGTCTCAATGCCCCTATGCCCCTAAATGCCTCTTTTTTTACCAGTAGCTTGGTATTGGAGACACGAGATGGGAAATTCTGTGCCGAGTGGCTCCAAGGTGTACCCAACTCTGTAGATCAGTGTATTTTATGGTCTATGGATTATGAAGCCAGGGTGGGTAATCTTGCAGATCATGCCTCCAAGGTAATGTTCACTTCTTAGTTCATCACATTTATTCCAAGGGGTGGAATTTTTCCTAACCTCTTTTTTCTCTAGGCCATATTATATTTGAGCTCTTTGATGGCCAATCTGCGGTCTAGATTACCTTCCTCAAATGAAGAAGAGCTCAGGTAATAGAATGAAGACCTGTAACAACAGTTGTAGTACTCTCAAGCTCGCACCGACAAGTTGGAAGCAAATATCGAAATAGCCAAGGGTAAACATGCTTCCCTGAGGAAAAACTAAGTAAAGTGGAACAAGATAGAAACTACATGTAGAACCAAATGTTGAAGGCTATTGAGAAGGCTTCTATCTCTCGAGCTGAAGGTCATGCTATGGGGGTTCTTGCGGACTGAGTTGAGTGGGCCTAAGAGAAGGCAAAATTCTTGTAATCTCCAGAGTTTCTTGATCACCTGACCTCTGGGGCTTTGGATTACTTGATCCATGGTTTCACACATTGCCTTAGTCAGGTTAAGGAGCTAGGGTATACTGGTCCGGATCCAAGTTTGGACCATGTTATTCGAAAGTGTTCCTCCACTCGACAATAGGTCTACCCCTGTAGCTGACGTAGCTGGTCCTTCACAACCACCAGTTGTGCCCACATTTCTGGGAGATCATTCTGTTCACTCATCCCCTTCTTCTCCGATCGCTGCTGTCCCTCAAGTTCTTCCCCCCGAGCCTACCATCAATGTTGAGAATGACAATTCTTCCCATACAGAGAATCCAGATAATGGGGGTGTTGTTTTAGAGCCCCTCAATGTTTCTGATTATGGGGGTAGAATAGGCTTTGTACATCTTTGTAACAATTTTCCCAATAATAATATTATTTCACATTCATTTCTTCTCAGTTTTGCTTTATTTTTCCAGCACTTGCGACTTCAACAATAATTTTTCAATAGTAATTATAAAATATGCATATCTTACTCAGGTTTTGTAACCGAGTTACATATGCCTTACCAAAAGTATTATTACTTTCTAAAGTAGTGTGAAAAGATAATCTAACTCAGCTGGTCTTGTTTTTAGATTTTTTCTTAAATCATTCTCCAATGAGGTGGTCTCTATGAACCCTCCAAGGAGCCCAGATAAGTCCAATTCAATTGGCCTTTCCTTAGGATTTTTTCTTAAATTATTCCCCAATGAGGTCGGTCTCTGCAAATCCTCTAAGGAACCCAAGTAGGTCCAGTTCAACTAGCCCTGCCTTAGGATTTTTTACAAATCAATTCACAATAGGCAAGATAAATTCATTTCACTTCTTTTGTAAGAAAAATTCAAGATTACATATAGAATTTCTTTAAATGGCAAACATTCCATGGTCTGGGTACCTTTTTTCCTTTATCATCTTCCAGCTCATAGACACCTCTAATTATTACCCGAGTTACCTTATAAGGCCCCTACCAATATGCCTCTAACTTGCCAGTTTGCTTTAAAGCATCTGCTCGTCATAACACCAAATTCTTAACTTGAAAATTCCTTATTTTGACCTTTTGGGATTATCCAGCTCGAATCCTACTTTTGTATGCTTCCATATGAAGGTATGCACTCTCTCTTTTTTCATCAATCCAGTCTAATGCTTCCCTTATGAGTGTGTTATTTTCTTTTTCATCATAGTACTTGATCGGCGGTTATAACAGCCTCAACTCCATATACCAAACTGAATGAAGTTTCTCCTGTTGTAGTCCTTGGTCAAGTACAATATGCCCATAAAATCAAGTCCAACTCATCCACCCAACCACCTCCAGCTGTGTCCAGCATAGTTTTAATCTTTTGCAAAATTACCCAGTTGGTTACTTCAACTTGCCCATTGACTTGGGGATGGGCACTGAAGTGAAGTGTTGCTTGATCTTCATCTGATATCAAGTCACGCGGAATTCCATATCTATATACTATATTTCCCCATAGAAATTTCATGACCTGTGACTCTGTAATCTTAGCTACGGCTTAGCTTCTACCCATTTACTGAAATAATCTACTGCCACTATCAAGAATTTCCTTTGACTTGTTGTCGGGGAAAAGGTCCGATGATACCAATTCCCCATTTGGAGAAGGGACAAGGCGAGCTCATGACTTTCAGCTACTTTGCTGGTTTATGTATCAACGGGGAGTGCTTCTGGCATTTTTCACAGGTTCTGACCAAATGCTCTGCATCTTTTTTTAGCGAAGGCCAGAAGAAGTACCCAGCTCTTGCTGTCTTACAAGCTAGCGGCGACCTCCACCATGGCTTCCACATCATCCCTCATAAATTTCTCGTAATACATAGGCTCTTTCCTCTTCTGATAAACATCTCAAGTATGGTGTAGAAAAAGCTCATTTATACAATAAACCATCAATTAGACAAAATCTAGTAGCTCGTACCTGGAATCAAACTGCTTTTCTTTTATTTTATGACAGTTTCCCCTCTCACAGATATTCCAATATACTTAACCTCCAATCCTCTTTTTCTTCCACTGAGGTTGCTTCTACCCCCATACTATGCTGATAGGCCATTAATAATGTGATTTTTCTAGTCTTACAATCGGTGGTAGAACTTGCAATTTTAGAAAGATAATCGGCCTTGGAATTATCAGCTCGCGGTATATGACTTAGCTCAATCTTTGTAAATTATTGTTTCAACTGAGATACATGTTCCACGTAATTTCTCATTCTTTTTTGTTTGGTCATAAATTCTCCTTCAACCTGTTGCATGACTAACCTTGAATAAGAATTGATATTTAGGTGTCTGACTCCGAGCTCTAGGGCCATCTTCAATCCCCTCACTAATGCCTCATATTCAGCTTCATTATTTGATGTTTTAAACTCAAACCTTATGGCAAATTCCAGTTCTTTCCCTTCTAGGCTGGTTAGCACAATACCTGCCCCACAACATGATATAGTAGCTGAGTCATCCACATGCAGCAACCATGCCTTAGGACTTTCATCAGTAGGTGTTATTTTCTGCAGAAAATCTGCCAAGGCCTACACTTTCATAGCCACTCTTGGCTAGTAATATATGTCATATTCGCTCATCTCTACTGTCCATTTAACAATCCGACCTGAAGTTTTCGATTTACTTAGTACTTGTCTCAATGGTAGGTTAGTTCGAACCACTATCTTATGTGATAAGAAGTATGGTCGAAGCCGCCTGACAGTTGTTACTAGGGCTAATACTCTTTTTTCTATTTCTAGGTATTTAGTCTCGACCCCTTTCAATAATTTACTTACATAATAAATGGGTTTCTGCTGAGCTCATTCCTCTCTTAACAGCACTGAGCTAACGACTGATTCTCCTACTGACAGATATACATATAGTATTTCACCTTGTACGGGTTTGGTCAATAGGGGTAGCATAGCTAAGAAGTTTTTTAATTCATCAAAAACCTTCTAACACTGCTCAGTCCATTCGAACTTGTTAGCCTTCCTTAGGATTTTGAAGAAAGGCAAACTTCTTTCTGCCGATCTGGATATGAACTGGCTTAGAGCTGATATCCTACCAGTGAGTTGCTAAACCTTGTTAATACTATTTGGATGAGCTATATTCTGCACTGCCTTTACTTTCTCAAGGTTCACCTCCATACCCCTCTCGGTTACCATATAGTCCAAGAATTTACCAGAACTAACCCTAAAAACACATTTACAAGGATTAATCCATACCTCATAAGGACTCCAAAAGCTTCTACCAAGTCAGCAACATGTAGCATATCATCCACATATACCTCCATGTTTTTCCCAAGCTGTTCTCTGAACATTCTATCTACCAGCCTCTGATATGTAGCCCCTATATTTTTTAGTCCAAAAGGCATAACCATATAACAATAAGTCCCTATGGAAGTTATAAAGCTTACTTTCTTATGATCTTCAGGTGCCAACATGATCTGGTGGTACCCTTGTGAAGCATCCATCATACTTAACAACTCATACCCCGAGGTAGAGTTAACCAACTAGTCTATTCGTGGTAATGGGTAATGATCTTTAGGATAAGCTTTATTTAAATCTCGAAAATCAATGCACATTCTCCATTTTTCTTCTATTTTTAGGACCAAGATAATATTTGACAACCATTATGGGAATTAGATCTCTCTAATATGTCCAACCTCCAGCAATTTCTCTATCTCCTTCTGGATAACCTTATCCTTCTCAGGCCCAAAATGTTTATTCTTCTGTTTAACAGGTTTGCATGCTGGGTCAGCATTGAAGTGATGTATTGCCACACCTGGATCAATTCATTCCAGGTCATGCACAGTCCATGCGAAGATATCGATATTGTTTCTTAAGAACTGAGTTATCCTGTCTGTCAATTCTGGATTCAGCTGTATGCCCATCCTACTAGTTTTGGTCGCATCTCCTGGCACTAGTTCTATATTGACCAATTCCTCGTTTGGCAGTACATGCTCTTGTTCAACTGAAGGCCCTTCTGCCCCATTTTTTCATAACTTTTAACGGGGACTCCTCCTCTATATTTTGTTCTCTTTTAGCTTTTTTGTGCTCAGCTTTCCTAACAGCTTCCACATAACATTTCCTAGCCGAGCACTGATCCCCTTCTACTTCTTCTATCTCTTCATCTATAGGGAATTTTAATTTCATGTGAAAGGTGGACACCACCACTTGGAAGGTATTGAGCGAAGGTCTTCCCAAGATGATGTTATATGCAGAAAAATAGTCAACCACCATAAATTTAACCATCCTAGTCTTACGTATAGGCTCAGTACCTAAGGATATTGGTAAGAACCTGACCCATGGGATCTACCACTCTCTCACAAAAATTGAACAAAGTTGTCTCCACTGGCTACAATGCTATATCCAGATTCATCTTCTTATATGCTTCATAGAACAAGACATTAATCGAGCTGCCCATGTCAACCATTACTCTAGCCATGTCAAAGTTAGTCACGGTCACAATAACGACTAGTGCATCATTATGCGGTGCATGCAATCCTTTCTCATTATGGGGCCCGAATTAAATCATTGGACCTTTGTTAATTTTATGGATCTCTTCTCTTGCACTCTCTGGAGTAGGTCGGGCATATGCTTTCCTGGCTCGGTTAGAGTCCCCATCTGTAGGGCCCCCTACTATTATTTGGATGAAATCCCTTGGAGCCTAGTGATGGTTTTCTCTAGGGATAGCCCCAACTCTTCCCTCTTTAATATCTCTCTCTATTCAGGTCGGTCGAACTTTTTTCCATTCAATCATTTTCTTCTCTTCCTCCTCCTTTACCCAATCATCCAGCTATCCCTTTTTTATCATCCTTTCTATCTTATCTTTCAGATGCCGACATTCCTCTGTTATATGCCCATACTAATTGTGAAAAATGCAGAATAGATTAGAATTGGACTTGGTTGGAGCTGACGAGTGATTATACGGCCATTTTAACCCCTTGTGTTTAGCAATAGCCATCAAGATGTGCGCCCTTGGGGCCACCAGGGGAGTGTATTATCTGGGTTCCCCAAGTGCAGGCAAAAGAGGTCGCTCATCCTATTTCAATTTTCTAACAAACCCTCATACTTCTTTGCCGGACTCCTTTCTATCTCTTTTTCTGTCTCTTCCTTCTTCTCTTTTCATCCGTTGAGCTTCTTCCATGTTAATATATTTTTTAGCCCGCGCTAGCAGGTAAAAAAACTTTTAGCTGATTTCTTAGCCAACGAACTAAAAAATTTCCCATCTTGCAAACCTTGGGTCAGTGCATTAGAAAATACCTCTTGGGTAGCTGAAGTACTTCTAAAGGGTGGAGTTAGGGGTGATCATGGTGCGGTTTTGTGGTTTTTTTTATTAATTTCAAACCGAATTACCATATGCGGTTTTGTTGGAAAATAATTTCAAATTGCGATTTTGTTAAATAAAATAAAAGTGCGGTTTTAAGCGGTTGCATGTGGTTGCGGGCGGTTTGGTGGTTTTTAACCAATAACAGAAATTATTAAGCTCCAAAAATTTAAGACATTAATACAAAAATTATTTGAATATGAAAATAACATCATGATTTTTTGACTCTACAACGCTAATGACCTTTTTGAACCGATTTTTCACCACATTCAAGACCAAATTGGTTTTTAGTGTCTTCACATGAATTGTAGCTCTATATCTCGGTTTTTTATATCTTCATGCATAAGCTCAATATAACATTTGTGGAGTGAGTTAAGTCCAAAATACCAAGATATATCATACCAAAAATTTTCAGTCAAGTGCATCCTATTTAACCCAATTTTTCTCATTGAAATAGAAATAACTAGATTTTATGGTAAACATAAAAAATATATATCTATCTCTTTTCTTTCTAATGGTTCAAGAAATAAGTCAAAATGATATTGGAGCAAAAAGTTATTATTGAAATACAAATACTGCCTTCAATAGCACCAAACAACGGATTATTCAAAACTTTAACCAAGTTTTATGTTTATTTCCATTTTCTTCTCATTTTGCTATTACTTACAATATTTAAAACTAAATGCATAAAAAGTAACATAAACACTTGAAAACTAATCAAAAAGTTAAGCAAATGGTACTCAATTAATAGGTATAAAATCCACTCATCAATGGTTGTTGCTCTTATTTTTTATCTTAAGTCTTAAGATTGAGAGATATAAGTTGGAAAAAAGAATAATCATCTTAATTATTAAGGTTTTGTATAATAGGTTAATTATAAAATTACTCTTTTAAGGTACAAATAGGCAGTTTGGTTTTTTACGATTTTTTTAACTCCCAAACTGCCACCGCACCGCTAAAACGGTGCGGTTTTTGTTTCGTATTTTAAATCGCAGTTTTTGTGATAAATTAATATTAACGGTGTAGTACGGGACGGTTCGGTCAGTTTTTTAAAAATTATGATCACCCCTAGGTGGAGTGGCTTTAACGGTACCTCTGGTGGCGGTGGTATATTAACCTCCCTTCTTCTCAAAGCTACATCTACCGCAATTGTGATCAAACTTGCCAACTGCTCCATGGTAAGCTGGCCGATATTTTCTACTCCAAATTCCAGAACTAAATTTACACAGGGTGCCTGCATGGTTCGGAGCGATGGAACTCCGGGTGTTACCGGGGTGGGCTATCATTCTTTCCCCACTCCTGGATCTCTAGACCATGACTGTGCCGGATAATTGGTGGTGGAGCTTCATCGGATGTTCCTTCTCCCAGAATTCCTTTTCCTGCCATTTCTCACGCCTTAACTCACAAATGTTCCCACAGACAGTGCCAACTTGTTATGCACCAATTGGAGAAGGTGCACCCCAAGTACCAATCTGCTGTTTTTGCTCTCTTCCCCCGATTAGATCACCTGCACAAGACACCGATGTGGCCTGGCGTAATAACTTCGATGCTCAAGTTAGTGGATATTCTATTGGAGAAGATGAAAAACAGACGTATATATATGTATTTCAGATATAAAAAGTATAACCCGTGACATACCATGCATTCCCTTATTTATAGATGCTAAACAAGGGCAAAAGAGAAATTTCAAACCTCAATTTATTGTAACAGATTACTGTACACGTATCCACATTTTTTGATTTACCCTAAAAAGATTCTTTGTCTTTTTCTAATTATAACCGTTTCATCCTAATTTTCCATGTGAACCCGCCTGACCTGAAGGTCGGTAAGCTTTCCAATGCTAGATACACCTACAAAACCCTTAACAGGTCATGCCACTCTCAAGGCCCGTGTGTTGAGCTAACACATCTGTTCACCCAACTTCCACACTATAGATGAGAGTTTTGTGTCAATTCACACCTTAAATCTTTCATCCCGACCTGACCTACTTTACATTAACTCATTCCCATAGCCCGAGCTACGCACATCTGACCTGACCTACATCACATTAGTTTATTATTCATGATCCAAGCTACGCAGGTCCATCCTAACCTATACCACATTAGCTTTTTATTCATAACTCGAGTTATACAGGTTCGTCCTGACCTAAGCACATCCGAATATATATTTGAATACGATAAGAAATACAAGTAGAGAATTCCAAGAGTCACTTTCATTAATTTCCCAAATTTCATGATACCTCAAAAACCCGCAAAATAATTTCGCTAAATTCGCTCATTAAAAATCTAGAATAATAACCAAGATCATGTAAGTCAAGGTTCGACAATATTAATTACAATACTAAGAAATCACAAAAAATCTCATGAACCAAAATCCCATTGTAATAACTAACGATCTATATGCTTTCCATGTAGTACATTATAAAGAAAGTACTGTCGGATTTAATCAAATTGTGCTGTGAATATTCTTGAATTTTTATCCTAATTCCACCTAGAGACCCCAAGCACTAACTAATGCTTTTACCATTAATTCCACTCAGCATATTAATATCCCATTCTAATGGAATTAATTTTCAAATAAAATTTTCTGAAACTTTTCTTTTGCACATATAAGGTGAAAAATAATAATTTTTTTAGTTGTCACAAATGGATTTTCATAATTTAATTACCAATTATTCCAGTAGACTCCCTGGAAAAAAATAATCTACATTTTGAACCAAACAAACTCATGCGTGCTTGATTATATGTCAAGAAATTGACTTTCTAATTTGATAACCTATCATTGATAGTTAAAAGAATTGATTATGTTATAACTTATTAGTCAAAAATTGTAATTAAAAAATAATATAAACCAAGCAATGTTGAGGGCTTTACCATCTTCCATATAAAGGAGAATTTATATATATTGTTATTTGTTATTAAGCAAGGGTACATGGGTAGATGCTGGAAACATTGTCAAAAACATGTAGGAGAGTGCATAATTTTTCTATTGTTCTTCATTTCTTATCAGATTTTTTTCATTTTACATGTTATATTAGGATGAATTCTAGGATTCAACATTGAAATTGCATAAGAAGTTGATAATATAGGAGTAACTAGTTGATTTCTTATTAAATTGAGTGAACAGTATCAACCATTATGGCAAGGATAGCCTTGTAATTTCCTATATTCATGGGATATTGTCCTTACAAATGAGTATTAATTATTTTATTCCCTCAATTAATGATAATAAATAGTTGTTGATTTTTTGTTGTGTATATGGTTAATGTATGCTGAAAATTTTATCTTGTCCATTAGCTTTTCCGTAATTTCACATATACTAATAATTTTTTCTTTTGTCTTATTGAATGTTGACCTTCAAGTGACAAAAATCACTTTGTGGTATTCAAAATATGTCGAGAATTGATTGGCAATAAGTAAGAAATCCATTTAAGTATAGCCATTATATTAATTGGTTGTGAAACCTATTGTCTATTAATAAATATCGATAAATTCAATTAAATCTAATACTAATTTCATGTGACCTGTCCTAGATTTGACAATGTAAAATCCCGTCTTGCATTATTGATATAACAAGAGTTAGAAATGGTTATATAAGAGGAAGGTTTGGGCTTGATATTATCAGTTTGTTTTTTGTTTTCAAAACCCTTTATTATCGAGTTTTTCTGTTCTACTGTCGATTCCTTTAAATCCATGTCCTTAGCCTACAAATTACCACTCTTTTTTTCTAGCATAAATTATTTCAAATCCTTTTGAAAAGTTAAATCTCAATTTTACTTTTGATATATTGAAGAAATCACAATCTTCTGATTCCAATTCGTCTTGTGTGAAGGTAAGAGATACCTTAAGTTTCTTGATTGCGAAATCATCGTTTGTTCATATCTTTTCAAAATTGATTATTTTTCCATATGTTAGAGGTGTTCAAATGTCTGCAATTCACATTTAGTACTAGAGCTATAGAGACACGTTTTTAGATCTCTACTAAAAAACCTCATTTCTATTGTTTATTATAATACATAAAGATAATGCATATAAGAGGTATATTTTGAAGTAGATCTATTTACTAGATTTAGATAATTCCTATAATGATATTATGTATTTGATGTATAATTAACAACAAGAAGCATATAGCTTGGTTTGAGTAGTGTTATTTGTTTCGATGTCTCATAAGTTGACTGGCATTGAATGACTGGAAGTGGTTGAATGAAGTTGACATTTATGTGATTAAAGTAAGTATCTTGATTCAATTCAATTCTTCAAGAAGAATTGCTAAATTAGTAGATTTGAATTTGTATAGCATACTGAACAACATTGTTTTTGTGAAAATAAATTCCTTCAAGCAAGTAGAAGGATGGCCTCCCAAACTTTGTGGGATGAATCCACAATTTTTCCTTGTTAAGGGCTTATTAACAAGCATTGTTTCTTTTCATTTGTTCCCTAGAAAAGTTAGGGTTTATTTGAATACTTTTGATAAAAATATTTTTGCTTATTCAGTCTGAGAATGGGTTTGTTTTTCTCATTTTTTGAGATTGTTTTTGAATTTTTTTTTTCAAGAAACACCTATTTTCAATCGGCTACAACCCTTTTTGAGAAAAAAGAGCTCCATTTTAGGAGAACACTAATTAGTACGTATCATAAACAAGTAAACCAACCATATTTTCCTAAAAATGAATATCAAATCAACTTTTCAACTCATTTGGTCACACTTTACCACTCGTTAATCCAAATACATTTTTATTTCCACACAGAAACCGAGGAAATCTTCTCCAAATATTTTCACAAAATATTTCTAGAAAATATACTCGAAATATTGTGATTTTTCTATTGGTAATGACAAGTATAACTTAATTTGATTAGGAGTTATACCTCTATAATTCTAAACTTTTTGTTGATTTTGTTCCAAAATCTTCATGTCCAAGAAGATGAATAATTTATGAGAAGTTTTTTTCACTGCTGATTTGTTTAGAAATAACTTAATCCCATTACCACCTATGGCCTGTTTGGTGTTGAATAGTACTATTAGAATATGATTTTGACCGAAATAATTAGTTGGAGTTGTTCGATGCAGCTATCAGAATCAGATTTTTAAGTACTATAATTTGTGCCAAACTTGTAAACAAGCAGATCATTGATAGTTTCCTAGTAATCCATTATCGAGAAGAAAAAGTATTACTTGACGTGCTGACTAATTATGGTCCTAATAATGGGGAAACCTAGTTATTGAGTATTGGAGTAATCTCAGCCAAACTCGTAATGCCTAAACTGTTTTATTTATAATCAATAATCAAGTCAAATTAAGTTGTGATGAATACTACCATTGTTCCTTTGACTAGCTTTTCATGTGTTACCATGGACTAAAGCTAGATCATTTCCTTTAGCCGTGCATTTGATTTTTCTTATCAATGATGTCCATAGGATGTTGATTGCAGAAATTCCCTATTCATTGTTACCAAGTTTAATGTCATTGTAGAATATTAGCTTAACTTCCATGATTATATTTAGAGAATCTTCCCAAGCCATAGTCATTACTACAAAGTCGTCATGTAATCTGAACTTGGATTGAAGCCGTAATAAATTTCGACCTAGTTGATTATGTCTGCATTTTGCCATGGTTTTGTTAGGTTTTGAAAAATGATGATGATATTGTGGAATACTCGAATTAACTTCTAATCTGATAAGAATGAATGTCAGTGTTTCTGTTCTTGGTTAGGCTCAGCCACACTTCCATTTTTTTTTCCTTATTTATTTTTGTTTTTAATTTTCTTGAAAACATCTACCTCTATCTTAATTGTGGTCAAGAGGGCTATTGGTGATGCGTTTCAACTAACCTGAATATCTGGTTTTATTTTACATGAAATTTGTATGTTCTCTTCCTTTTTTGTTGTTTTCCCTCCTAACTGTGGCACAGGAGGGGGATTCTAATAAGGGGAGGTGGAGGAATCTCAGCTATTTTGTTGACCTGCATTTCTTATAGTTCAAATATCGTTTTATGATAACTAGTGAAAGATTATAGTAGGGCGTCGTAGATATTGCAACTTTGAAAATAAAAGCAAAACTTTTGCTCATCATAGATACGAAAAAGTTATACTTTCCGTGCTAATTCGCTAGATAGGATGGTGCTTACTGGGATAAAAACCACCAATGTTGACTCCTAACAGCAAGTTAGTTTTCCAAAAAGTTAAATAACGAGAAGGAAAGCACTATGTGCAAGTTCAGTTTATGCGATCCAATTCTTTCCCACTTATCCCTGCATTCTTTGTAGAGTTGTTATGCCATCCTAATGACTTGCTTAATTGCTCTATTTTCTCAAGCTAGATTTGGGAAGGAAAGAAGCATTAAATGTAATCAAAGTCTGAAATGGCCGAAGAAGTACCAAGGACCACTAGGAATCAGGCTCTAAAGCGAGTTTCTTCAGATATGAAGGATCAGAATTCCATGAAACAAAATAAGAAGGCCACCGGCTTCTAGTTTTGGGGTCTGTAACAATCCTGCATTGAGATCGATTCAATCCACTGGTAAGAGATTTTGCAGGAGGTGCTCTTGCTGTATTTGTCATCGATTCGATGACAATAAGGACCCAAGCCTTTGGTTGGAATGCACACCTGATTCTGGTTCAGAAGGCTTTGGTGGCTTTTCTTCTCATGTTGAGTGTGCTCTTCAATATAAAAAGGTGGGGGTTAATGTCACACCCTCCCAACAATATGTATAAATATATATATAAACAACCTGTGTAACATAATTTGTTCATGTATGCATGTGTATAACTTTTTTTTTTCTCTACTCAGTTTAACAAAACATTGATAAAAGTAAATTGCTTTCATATCCCGTCACACTGTATATACATACGTAGTTATTACATATTAACCAAGTCTATCAAACCATCACAAACCTAAACTTTATATTACAAAGGAGTTTTGAAAGTGATATACAGGATAAAGTCACTAATATAATACAATAACTGTAAAATAAAAAAAAACACAACCCACAAAATAGCCCAACAGGTCGTCATCCAAGTACATTGATCTTTGAAAGCCTGTAGGAGCTCCACTGCCAGCCAGTAAACCAGAGGTCTCAAGTCTCACCATGTTCACCTACAATGCATGAACTACATGTGCTAACGCTCAATAAGTAAAAATCATGCATGACAAGAGTATGATATAAAATCTCATGCAACTCAACTCTAAGATATGATGCTATAAATGTGTCAACTTGAGTACTCATGAATAAAAGAGTTTTCATTAAAAATCACTTCATTTATTGGGCCCTTGGCCCACCTACTATGCACCGAATAG